>CM031625.1:54544128-54546628 GCA_018398815.1 Conus ventricosus
GGGGCATGCGTATCTTTCTGATATCACATTGTAGTGGATGACAGCTTGTGTTTATTATGATTCTACCTAGGTACTGTACAATGTGAATGAGGAAATTACACCATGCTCATGTCTGTCCTCTCTTCCACTGAAATACAACGGGTGGCCTTCGTGTGTGGCTGTTTTTTCAAAGTTCTTCTGTTGTACTTTCAAAGTCTTAAGGTGTCCCGGCAGCATCTTTCGATTTCATGCGTGGGTTCTGCAAATCTTCCTGCTTGCTTCAGTGCTTTCAATGTTTGCTCGTTCACATAGACACTGTCAGCGCTGTCATGGGGTGCCAGCCAATTTCAAAGCAGGCTCGTCACTAAACAACAAAGGGTAACCTACGGCAACATACCATCATTCAAGCGTACGCACCAACTTCAGAGTTCAGTGATGACGGTGTAGAAGACCTCTGTGACCACCTGAAGGAAGCCGTAGATCAAGTTCCCACGATTAACTACCTAATAGTATAAGGACACACACGAACACTAGCAACCCACCTTCAGGGCCTGCGCGAATCAAATTGCTTTGGATTCTCGTTTGCACTGAAAAAAAAAAAAAAAAAAAAAAAAAAAAAAACGTTCGTAAATGCGAGAAAATGTGTGTGTGTGTGTGTGTGTGTGTGTGTGTGTGTGTGTGTGTGTGTGTGGTGTGTGTGTGTGTGGGGTGTGTGTGTGTGTGTGTGTGCACGCGTGAGTGCGTGCGTGTGTGCGTTCGTCTGCGTGCATGCGTCCTTGCGTGCGTGCGTGCGTGTGTGTGCGTACCTGCGTGCGCGCGCGTGTGTGTGTGTGTGTGTGTGTGCGCGCGTGTGTGCGAGTGTGTGTGTGTGTGTGTGTGTGTGTGTGTGTGTGTGTGTGTGTGTGTGTGTGTGTGTGTGTACACGTGCGTGAGAGAGAGAGAGAGAGAGAGAGAAGAGAGAGAGAGAGAGAGAGAGAGAGAGAGACAGAGACAGAGACAGAGAAAGACAGAGAGAGTATGTTCATACGTGTGTTTAATGAATGTGTGTGTGCGCGCGCGCACAAGTGTGTGTGTATGTATGTATGTGTGTGTGTGTGGTGTGTGGTGTGTGTGTGTGTGTGTGTGTGGTGTGGTGTTGTGTGTGTGTGTGTGTGTGTGTGTGTGTGTGTGTGTGCGCGTGTGTGTGTGGATGAATTCATTTTAAAATTGTCTTTTTGATGGCTGAAGAACAATCTGTCGAGCTTTTTTCTCCACATCCTGCACTAACGAAAAGAAAGAAACAAACATAGCATGCAACGTGGAAAATTACAAATAATATTTTCCCAAGCGCACTGCTTCAACACAAGTTTATCGAATAAGCAATAGCCCCTTTTCAATGGGGGAGATAGCATGAACTACTGGATTCGGTGCGCGCGGTAGCGTACGTATACACACACACACACACACACACACACACACACACACACACACACACACACACACACACACACACACACACGCACAAACAAACACACACACACACACACACACACACACACACACACACACACACACACACACACACACACACACCCCAACACACACACACACACGTGCGCACGCATCACCCCCCCCCATGCGCGCACACACACACACACACACACACACACACACACACACACACACACACACACAACACACACACACACACACACACACACACACACACACACACAGGAGTGCACATGCAATTAGTGTACACAACTTGAGAAATCATCATGATTCATCATCGTTTGAACATCCTACACCGTCGTTGCAATAGTTATCTGTTTCATCGGTGTTAACAGTTTGAAGTCGGAGCTTGCATAAGAAGAATAAAAACATAGAAAAATCAAGAATGTTTTCCTCGGACAATTTTCAACATGCTGAACTGTTACTCCCAGCACTCTCCATACCAATATTTTGCATATACTTTGGGTCTATAAGCTTTGAATAGCGGGCATTCAAAAACGAGTGAATTTCTGTTTCAAGTTTGTCAGTTCAAAAGGACACTTGCCTCTGCGTATTTTTTTTGAATAAGGGTATTTGTGAACATTAATCTGTGAAACTCCCAACCTAAACTGGGCCAGTCCATTGCGATATGTGTTCATCCATAGGACATCCACATGTTTCTCTCTTCCAAAATATGTTTTATAATTGTCTGTACACAGAGAATAGTTCCAAGTGGCCATACTATCGGAAACAAAAAGAACTATACAACCTTTTCTTAAACTCTTTGAAGAACCGTTTTCTTGTCCACAACCAACCACACTTGCTCAAACCCATTCTCATACAAAACAGTTTGACTATTTGTGACCCAGTTGTTAGTTCCACGTTCATGCATCTTTAAAAGCATATTATAAGATTTCTTAGCAATAAATGAAACCAGTATTTAAGACATTTTGAAACAGAACTCACCATAGAGCATATCATTGGGGGTTTTATCAGTAACATATAGCAAATGTTTCCATGCATAAAGATGAAACACGCTCTATCTGTTCAA
>CM031625.1:54551628-54553242 GCA_018398815.1 Conus ventricosus
ACACACACACACACACACACAAACACACACGCGCGCGCAGCGCGCGCGCGCGCGTGCACACACACACACACACACACACACACAACGACAGCACACAACACACAAAAGAGAGAGAGAGAGAGAGAGAGAGAGAGAGAGAGAGAGAGAGAGAGAGAGAGAGAGAGAGAGAGAGAGAGAGAGAGAGAGCATTTCTTCCTGTTCTATAACAACTGGGAGTACAAAAAATGTTAGTATTTCTGGAAGAATGTTGATTACATAAAAAGCTTCCTAACTGAAAGAAGCACATGTACACGGATTGGAAGACCTTATTTATCCTTTAGGAATGTAGATATGGGCATTCCTCAGGGATTATTCATTGCTCCCTTATTGTTCACAATCCTAATCCATGATCTTCCCAAATCTATGTCAAAAGCAATGCAGGTAGTTCAATATGCAGATGATATGACTATTTGGATGAACTGTAAATTAAGGAAGCATTCCAATAAAAGAACGGTAAACTATGTACAGACGTTTTAACCAAAAGCAATTGGATAAATTATCTATAAATATGAAGAACAACGGATTAGAACTATCTGGAGAAAAAAACAAACCCTTATATTGTTTAACAATGCTGAGACCCAAAGATACTACCCTCGCTTTTGCTAGATGGTCAGATTCTAGAATATAAACAAAAAAGGTATGTTCCTGGGGGTATTGTTAACTCCTAAGCTAAACTGGAAAACACATATTGAACATTTGATTGATAAAACAATAAAAAGATTAAACATTCTTAAGATTATATGTTATCAGCCATTGGGTCAGGACTGTCGTACCCGTTTACATCTGTACATCTCTTTAGACTGATCAAAACTGACTTATGGGCAGGACGTAGTTTTCTGTGCACCTAATCCTCTTTTAAATAGATTGCGAAGCTTGGATAGTAAGGCCTTGAAATTAGCTCTGGGATTCCCAGTTCATACAATCACTCATAGATGGTATAAAGAAATAAGTATATTCCAGTAAATGAGAAATGAATACTGGATGTATCCAAATATATTGTCAGAAGTCTTTCTGTGTTGAAAATTCAGATACTGAAGAAATACTGATGGATTCCAGTAAAGATTTTTCCTAAGAGGTCTAAAGCATGCCACATATTCAACCAAATAGAAACTACACATCTGACTTTATGTCACATTGTAATATTGACATTAGTGCTATACCAGAATTTCCTGCAGCACCTACGATGCCTCCTTGGAGCACCTAAACGCTTCTTTTGATTACAAATACATTCTGATAAAGAAAAGTGATAACGTAAATATTTTAACGACTGAAGTTCGTGAACATTTAGAAAACAGCTATCCGAATCATTTTCAGGTGTTTACGAATGGGTCTGTAATGGAAACCTCTGACAGTGGCTCTGACTTTATTATACCAACTTCAAATGTCAGGAAATCATATTATTTAGGAAAGGGGTTTTCAATCTATAACTCAGAATTATATGCAACACTGAAGGCTTTGACTTACATATATAATATACCAATTGCTTTCTATAAAATTTTACTATGTGTTGATTCCAATCTGTTTACATACACACTCAAAATAGAAAAAGTCGTAAATTGGTGACTGCATAAACTT
>CM031625.1:54581178-54583678 GCA_018398815.1 Conus ventricosus
CCTCTCTCTCTCTCTCTCTCTCCATCAGATAGGTTAAAATTAACGGTGAACCTAAGCAAAACTAATGTAATGGTTTTCAGAAATGGTGGTTACTTATCAAAATACGAAAGATGGTTTTATGGTGGAGAAGAAGTTAGAGTGACAAGTAGCTATAAATACCTTGGGTTGTTATTCACGACAAAATTAAGCTCGAGTAAGGGCTGGCTTGAGATGTGCAGAAAGGGAAAGAGAGGTGTCATGGATATTCTGAGGACTATGAAAAAAATGAACTCCAACGATGTGAATCTATTTTGGAAATTATTCGATTCACAGATACAGCCTATTTTGATATATGCATCTGAAGTCTGGGGAATGTTGGATAATAGCCAAATGGAAAAAGTTCATACTTATGCGATAAAACGTATTATCCACGTACCCTTGCACGCCTCTAATAAAATGGTTTATGGCGAAAGCGGACGATACCCTATATTTATTATAACTTATGTTAGATGTATTAACTATTGGCTAAAATTAGTAAACCTACCAATAACCAGACTCTGTGCTCAGGCGTATGAAACGCTCGGCCTTAATGCAAACCAAAGCTGGTTCGAGAAATCGAATAATAGATCATGCCAAATGTGTAGAGAAAGAGACAGTGTTGAGAATGAAATACATTTTGTGTTTGATTGTCCCGCATACGACAATATCCGCAGAGGTTGTAACATCTTCGGTGAATCAGTTGCTGAAAGAAGAGATTTGATAGCGATTTTATCAAGTGGAAACTAGAACACTATAATAGCCTTTGCGAAGTATATTGCAGAAGCTAGTACTTTTCGTAAAAAGAATATAACGAATGGAAATATATTTCACTTACTGTAACCTGATAGTCTATATGTCAATGGAATATTGTGTGTGCGTGCGCGCACGGGCGCGCGTGCTTGTGTGTGTGTGTATGTGTGTGTGTGTGTGTGTGTGTGTGTGTGTGTGTGTGGTGTGTGTGTGTGTGTGTGTGTGTGTGTGTGTGTGTGTGTGTGTGTGTGTGTGTGTGTGTGTGTGTGTGTGTGTGTGTGTGGGAGGGGGTTAGTTCGTGTGGATGGATTGGTGCTTCATTCGTTGATCCTTTTTGTAAGTTATATGTATGGTGAGTTTATAACATCACAAGAGGGTCTTTTGCATTTGTTTCCTTTTTGTCGCTGTTGATAAATGTGACTCATGATACCCCCTTGCCAACAGGGCCTTTGCTAATGGCAATAAAATTGTGTCAGTGTCAGTGTCTCTCTCTCTCTCTCTCTCTCTCTCTCTCTCTCTCCTCTCTCTCTCTCTCTCTCTCTCTCTCTCTCTCTCTCTCTCTCTCTCTCTCTCTCTCTCTCTCTCTGTTTGTTTGTCGCTCTTTTTTGACTGCCTGTCTCTGTCTCTGTCTCTGTCCGTCTGTCTTGTCTGTCTGTCTGTCTCCATTTGTTCCTGTCTGTCTGTTTGTCTGTCTGTCTGTCTGTCTGTCTGTGTCTCTGTCCCTCGCTCTCTCTCTCGCTCTCTCCCCCTCTCTCTCTCTCTCTCTCTCTCTCTCTCTCTCTCCTCTCTCTCTCTCTCTCTCTCTCTCTCTCTCTCTCTCTCTCTCTCTCTCTGTATTCCAGTTTCATGTTTCTCGTATAAATGAAATTTCGCTAGAATGGAAGGCATGGCATACGTTGTGGCCTTCTGGAGATATTTGTTTTGCTTTTTACTGACGACACTGTTTTAATGTCTAGAACTGCTGTTGGTCTTCAAAACCAACTGAATAGCTTGTATTCTGCTGCAACCAGATCAGAATTAAAAGTAAATGTGAATGAGACCAACATTATTGTGTTTCGTAAAGGTGGTTAGTTGGCACCAATTAAGAGATGGGTCTATGGGGGTCAATATATTTTGCTGTCAACGCATGTAAGTATCTTGGATTTTATTTCACAACCAGATTAAGTTTCACTTTGGGATGTCAAGATATTGCAAATAGAGCAAAGAGAGCAGTCACTGTTATACTTCACACTTTATATAAACTGAATTCTAATGCGTTTTCAGTTTCCTCAAAGTTGTTAGACACTCAGCCAGTCTTACTGTATGGAGCAGAAATTTGGGCTCTAGAGAAAAGTTTTGAAATAGTAAATGTCCATTTGTATGCAATGAAATCAATTTTAAATGTAGACAATCCTAACACCGAATGATTTAGTTTGTAGTGATCTTGGACGACATCCGATATAAGTGAATTCGTTGTTGAAATGTATTAAGTACCGGGTGAAAATCAACAGGATGATTGCAGTGGCTTCCCTGGAAGAAAAAGAAGAAGAAAATAACCAGAATGGAAGAAAACGAAACACCTTTTAATGCTTACAAGATATTGAGAAATCTCATTTGTAATGACAAGAAGACATGGGCTACTAATGTTCGTCAGTACTTAACTTCATACGGTTTTGCTTATGTCTGGGACAACCAGGGACTTGAAAATGGATCAGGGTTTTTGAAATGTTTTAAACAAAGACCAATTGACTAC
>CM031625.1:54593678-54598678 GCA_018398815.1 Conus ventricosus
TGTGTGTGTGTGTGTGTGTGTGTGTCCATGCATGTGTGTGGCTGTGTGTGTGTGTGTGTGTGTGTGTGTGTGTGTGTGTGTGTGTATGTGTGCGTGCGTGCGTGCGTGCGTGCGTGCGTGCGTATGCCTGTATGGAGTCAGTGTGTGTGTGGGGGGGGGGGGGAGGGGAAAGGGAGAGGTTATGCTCACCATCTGTTTGTGGGTGTAATGCTAGCGGTGTGTGCATTCCAAATGAGGTGTTTCTATCTGGTCAGTTGGTGCATCTCTCTCTCTCTCTCTCTCTCTCTCTCTCTCTCTCTCTCCTCTCTCTCTCTCTCTCTCTCTCTCTCTCTCTCTCTCTCTCTCTCTCTCTCTCTCTCTCTCTCTCTCTCTCTCCTCTAACGTACGGTCCGTTGTTGTGACAATTTGTATTTCATTGTTCAAGGGTTGTTACATTGGCTGTAAATGTGTGGTGGTAATGTCTTGGGGTTCGATTCCCTGATGTAAGTTTAGAGACGTTTATTTGGTATCGAATGATGCGTTGGGAGTTCTTAAGGCGCATTAAGAGGTGTTTGGGGTGTCATTTTGATTTCTAATACATTCTTCCAAATATCGGATGGAGACACAAAACCAATGTAGTGTGTTTATAGGTAGAAATCCTATTCCAGGGACTAGAGAGAGAGAGAGAGAGAGAGAGAGAGAGAGAGAGAGAGAGAGAGAGAGAGAGAGAGAGAGAGAGAGAGAGAGAGGAGAGAGAGAGAGAGAGAGAGAGAGAGAGAGAGAGAGAGAGAAGAGAAGGAAGACAAGAAAAGACAAACATTTTATTCTCAAAGGCCATAGCCCCAGAAGGTGGATATACACAGAATAACTTTACATGATACGTTTCCACTAGATGACGAAAACAAGCTCAAGTAACATTAAAAAAATTAAAATTAAGATCTCTGTATAAATACGGAACAAGCTTTTTTTTTTACTATTTTGTCATTTGAGAGAGAGAATGGGATAGAGAGAAGGGAGGGAAAGAGAGACAATGACAATGACAATGACAAAGTTTTATTCAGTTTAGGCCAAGGCCCCTCACTGAAGGGGTATATATACAGAAACAAATGAATAAAGCAAAATATTACCTCTTGCGATCGATATTGTTTACATACAAAGGCATAATATACATGCATATTATTCACGCACGTACACATCCACTCACATTCCCGGACATTCGTTCACCTCATTCACCTAGTCCTTTCTCCTCCCTTGCACTCCCCCCCCCCCCCCCCCCCCCCCCTATTCCTTCCCGCAATCCTCCCATTCAATAATATGCACGTTTTATACAACAGAAATTCAGGATCATTTTGCTCTGCAAATTAATTATCATATCTCATTAGGAGCATTAATCTTTTTTTGTCTGATTTGCGTCGAAAGAGCGATATATCTAGCTAATTCTTGTAACCTATTAGGATTATCACTTGAAAGAATATTCGCGACACTAATTTCGTTTGGTACTCCAGAAAAGGATACTAAACAGGAACAGTTCTTTCGAATATGTTTATAAGCTTCACAGTGAATAAAAAATGCACCTCGTCTTCACACTCATTGTCGCAACATGGACAACTGGTGTCTTCCTGATTAATTGAAGCATTTAGGAACCATCTTTTACCATTTTTTAGACCAATTACTCTTAACCGAAATCTTGTCAAATTAATTCTGTGCCAATAGTTCCTAACACATGTTAAGTATTTCTCTGTTTGAAATATATCCTTAAAGGAATGGTACCATCTATATCTATCATTATTTTCTAACTCAGAATGCCAATTTTGTTTACTACATGCGATAATCCGGTCTTTAAATAAAGAAATAAAGCTGTTTTCATGACCCACCCCTTGGTTTAACCATACTATTCCAAATCCATTTATAGTCAAAATTTTGTGAATATTTGATACCCAGTTGAAATGTCCCGATTCATGCAATGACAAAAGCATTTCATAGGCCTGTCTGCATATTCTTGTCATAGGTAAATTAATCAGTCTTATCCAATATTTTATACATTTCACAGAAGTTCTTATATGAAGTGGATATCTACCTGTTTCTCCATATGCTTTTTTATTTGAGGCATGTAGGGGGACATTAAGGAATCTTTTAATAGCAAATGTATGTACTGCTTCGATTCGTTTCCCTTCTTCCTCTAATCCCCATACTTCAGCAGCATATGTTAGAATTGGTTCAATCTGAGAATCGAACAGTTTCCAGAACAGACCGGCTCTATTGCGCCTAGTTTCTTCAATGTTTTGATTATTTCTACAGTACCTCTTCTTCCTTTCCTACAAACATCAGACAAGGCGGCATGTATACTCAGTTTAGTTGTGAAAGACATTCCTAAGTATTTATAAGAATTAGTTACAGCAATTTGATCATTTCCATAGAACCATCTTTCTCTTGTAGCTAAGTAGCCCCCAATCTAAACACTATTATATTTGTTTTTTCAAGGTTAACTGACAAGTGTAATCTGTCAGCTTCTCTTTTTAGGCCATTTAACTGGTTCTGGAGTCCAACAATAGACTCTGACAATAAGACAACATCATCAGCAAACAATAAAAGAAATAATTTTACTGCACCAGGGATGAGTTGGATACCGTGTTTGCCTGTTTTGGACACTTCAATAGCTAATTCGTTGATAAAAAACGAAAACAATAATGGACTTAGAAGACATCCTTGTTTTACACCTCTTGGGCACTTAAAATAATCTGTGTAACTACCCTGATTGCGCACACAAGCTAATACCTCATTATACATACCTTTCAGTGCCCAGTACAGTTTACCTTTCACACCATTTTTCCTCAAAATCGACCACAATAAATTTCTATCAGCAGAATCAAAAGCCTTTTAAAATCGACGAAGGCAACATAAAGTTTTGTTCTCCTAGCCAAAAATTTACTAACTATTGCATATAGAGTAAAAATATGGTCAACGGTACTATATCCTTGTCTGAAGCCTGCTTGCTCTTCTATCATTTTCTGTTCTTGTTCCGCCCATTTAGTTAATCTTTTATTCAAAATGTTTGTATAAACTTTGCTCAACACACTGGTTAAAGCGATACCTCTGTAATTATTTGGCTGATCAGCATCACCTTTCTTATGTATCGGTATAATAATAGATTTTGACCATTCCAAGGGGAAACTCCGAGATCAAATATCGTATTGCAATACATTACAAGAAAATCAATAACGGAAACATCTGCATTTTTTAACAATTCGGCTATGATCTTATCTGGCCCTGAACTCTTTCCAGCTTTGAGGTTACCAATACTGGCGTAAACCTCATGTCTAGAAATAAGGGCATTATGAGGAAGCTCAATACTTTCCTCATCTGAATCTCCGGTAAAGTTAGACTCTTCTGCATGCAGTTCTTTGTTTGGTTCATTAAATAAATTAAAGAAGTGGTCATGCCATTGTTCTGTTGTGATGTTGTTATAGATTACAGATTTCCTGTTAATGGATCGAACTGTTTGCCAGAACAATTTTGGTCATTCATTGATTGTTTGAGTTTATCTAGTTTAATATCATCGAACTCTTTTTTTCTTTTTGTATAGCATGAGTTTATAATCTTTTCTTTCTGTGACGTAAGCGTCTTTTTTCTCTTCCACTCCCTTCTTATCACGTTTAAATTTTCTTAACAGCTGTATAACTTTCTTCTTTTTTCGAGCACACACTTCGTCAAACCACTCATTTTTCTTTCTGTGGCCGTTTCCTACAGTTCTAATCATGCATGCAGCTGAACTACATAGTGCTTTAGTAAATATATCAATAGACATATTGATGTCAGAACTAAGTTCTGTCTGAGCATTTAGCATGCACTGTGTAAACTCCTTAGACTGTTGTTGTTCTTTATATTCATTTATAAGTTCATCAGACCAAACAATTCGATCTTCAGGCAACGGTTCGATCACAGATTGGGCAATGTTACTATTTCGATCTCTGTTATTCAACCTAAATTCCACAGGTAAATGCCATGAATCTATCTTGTTACCAACATTTAAATCACAATTTAGTTTTAGAAATAAATCTTCAGACAATATCACATAATCAATAACACTACAGCCATGAGGGGAAATACAGTAAAGTCCCCACTGGTATAGTTGGAACAACAACCATTAGCAATAATACAATTAAGCAGAAAACATAAATCTAACAACGACTTACCAAAGTTTTTATATAGTCATCTTTCGATTTGCGTTGTAAACAGTATGCATTTGAACAGTCATCATCAACATCTTCATACATATCCCAAAAAGGAGAATAATTTATCATTTGTTCTTCTTTAGGTTGTTCGTTTCCAGTTCTAGCATTCAGATCACCCATTAACATGATATAAAAATCTTGATTTCGAGCAATGTCCAAAATGCTTTCTTGTAACCAGATAATTCCATCTTTAATTTGCAACTGATCGTACAAAGGACCATTTTCGGGCACAATATAGCTAGCAATTTTTAAGATATCTTTATCACATTGGAGAACAGATTTATGTAGTTTCACAACAACCGTATTTGCACAATTTATATTAATGACTGACACATAACTTGCCAATGATTTTCTCACAAGCAGCAAAACGCCGCCAGAATTTCTCCCTTGACGGGACAGTTGAAAGAGAGAGAGAGAGAGGGGAGAGAGAGAGAAGAGAGAGAGAGAGAGAGAGAGAGAGAGAGAGAGAGAGAGGAGAGAGAGAGAGGAGAGAGAGAGTATCACTTTAAGGTATCATATCCCAATCTGTTTCACTATTCTGCCACTTGAGAGAGAGAGAGAGAGAGAGAGAGGAGAGAGAGAGGAGAGAGAGAGAGAGAGAGAGAGAGAGAGAGAGAGAGAGAGAGAGAGAGAGAGTATCACTTTAAGGTATCACTTTAAGGTACAATATCCTTAGAGGGTTGGGTCTGAATTACTCTCAGTATCGCTACATCAAACTTAGAGAGGCAATGGTGATGCACACTAAAGGTAACATTGTCAACCCATCACTCTGAGTTGAATGGCGCCGTA
>CM031625.1:54606178-54609491 GCA_018398815.1 Conus ventricosus
GTTCTCCTGTGTGTTTGGCCCTCCTAGGTCTTGAAGCCAGAAATGTCTGGCGTGTAGCGAATAAAGAACACAAGGTGATTGGTTTATCACCCGTTGGATCGTCTGGTGAAACAGAGAGGTCAACATGTCGTTCGCGTCGAACGTAAAGACCTAGGCGAGGGCGCATACCTCAAAGGTTTGTGGTTGTTTTCTTTGTGGTTTGTTCTCATCACACGGGAGGTGTCCATGATAAATAAAAAGTAAAGGCCAGGTCTAGCCTATGACTGGCTTTGCAAACCTTCAGGTAAAACATGGTGACGAAAAATGAAAAAAGGAAAGAAATCAAGATTAATATTCTGCAGCTAAAGATGCTTCCTAAAGTAATTGCAATGAAATATCTAATTTGTTTTTTCTTTCCTATTACAATAACTTTTTTTTCCGAGGTAGACTAGGGGCGTGTAGTATATCTCTTCTTTTTTCTATTGAGAGAGGCACAAATGCAGTTTTTGTTCATGTAAGTCGGCGTGAGGGAGCAGAGATTGAAAACTTTTGTGGCTTGTCGAGCCCAAAAGCAGAAAAGAAACCTGCTATAAGTCTTTGACGACCAGAGAAATGTCCTTAAAATGTATTTGTGGCACTGTTTGACAACAACTGTTTAAATAAAATATGTTCGTCGACTAAACCTGGTTACCGTTTTGAAATGGAATATGTGCATGGGATTATGTGAAACCATACTCGAAAGAATTTTATGTCAACGTAAAATTTAGTCATGAATGAAAAGGGGGAACTCTTTTAACTGGCTATGTGCCTTCATTGCCTGTCCCAGATAGTTTAATTCATGCATTTGTTAGAAAAACACGCAATAAAGAATTAAACACACAACAAAGTGCAACATTCACGTTGTATGAAAAAAATAATTAAAAAAAAAAAAACGCAAGACAAATATAAATAAACGCAAGAAACTGAGTCCATACAATCACTAATTTAATACATAATGCAAAACAGACGAGTACATTTTCAACAGACATGTTTTCCTCAAATATTACGAATAGGAAACCTCAAAACGAAACTGCACGAAACAGCATACCCCAGCTCACAGTCAGCATGCACACGACAGTGGGTGAATAGGAGGTTAGATAATAAGAACAATTCGAAAATCAGGGACGTGGGACAGGAGAAAAAAACAGAGAGGAAAGGTGGTGGTTGGGAGGTGGGTAAAAAGTGAGCTTGAACTTGAAAAACAAAACAAATAAGCAGGTGTGTGTGTGGGCGTCCTTGCGTATGCATGAGGAGAGAGAGAGAGAGAGAGAGAGAGGAGAGAGAGAGAGAGAGAGAGAGAGAGAGAGAGAGAGAGAGAGAGGAGAGAGAGAGAGAGAGAGAGAGAGAGAGAGAGAGGAGGGAGTATGTGTGTGTGTGTGTACATTTTCTATGTGTGTCTAATAAATGACTATCTGAAGTCTTTTGTTTCATAACTTGTTTTTGCTTTGTTGTTGTTGGTTTCTTTTTCTTCTCTTCTGTTTGTTTTTTCGTTTTTAACGTACCTGTCTTAGTATGACGTGTCATATGTTGCTCACTCTCATTCTCTGTCTGTCTGTCTCTGTCTGTCTGTCTCATTCTCTCTCTCTCTCTCTCTCTCTCTCTCTCTCTCTCTCTCTCTCTCTCTCTCTCTCTCTCTCTCTCTCTCTCTCTCTCTCTCCTCCCTCTCTTCCCCCTTCATTCTCCCTCACCTTTCCTTCCTCCCCATCCGACCTATGAGTGTGTGTGTGTGTGTGTGTGTGTGTGTGTGTGTGTGTGTGTGTGTGTGTGTGTGTGTGTGTGTGTGTGTGCGCGCGTGCGCGCGTGCGTGCGTGCGTGCGTGCGCGCGCGCGTGCGTGCGTGCGTGCGTGCGCGCGTGCGTGCGTGCATGTGTGTGTATGTGTGTGTGTGTGTGTATGTGTGTGTGTGCGTGCGTGCGTGCGTGCGTACGTGCGTGCGTGCGTCCGTGTGTGTGTGTGTATGTGTGTGTGTGCGTGCGTGCGTGCGTGCGTGCGTGCGTGGGTGCGTGCGTGCGTGCGTGCGTGCGTGGTGTGTGGTGTGTGTGTGTGTGTGTGTGTGTGTGTGTGTGTGTGTGTGTGTGTGTGTGTGTGTGTGTGTGTGTGTGTGTGTGTGTGTGTGTGTGTGTATGTATGTGTTTGTACACGCACAAACACTCACATACTCGCAAGCACGATCAAATTTGCATCATACATATGCGTGTGCACACACGCGCACGCGCGCACACACACACACACACACACACACACACACACACACACACACACACACACACACACACACACACACACACACACACGCGCGCGCGCGCGCGCACACACACACACACCACGCGCACACACACACACACACACACACACACACACACACACACACACACACACACACACACACACACACACACACACACACACACACACACACACACGCACACTCACACGCTAGTTTAAGGCAATAGTATGACTCATGTCGTGTGGAACGCAGACGAAAACGAATATCATACAGGTGGGAGGGTAGGCTACGTCACCTGTCTACCAAAGGGACCAGCTGTTCACCTGTCTCTTACCATCGCCCGCTTTCCTCCTCCATCCCTATGTTTTCCCCATGTTGATATTGCACAGCAAGGTAAAGTGTTAGACCACACCCCCTGTCTGTTACGTCTCCCCCTCGTCACCCTTTCCCTCTTATTCCCACTCTTCCACCAGGAATATAAGGGAAGGTGTTGCCCAGGAGCTCTTCACTCTGCAGCCTCCATCTACTTGAAGCCAACAGCCCTCTCCATCGTGTTACCAACAGCTACGCCTGCCAACCGATCCTTTCTCTGCGCTACGTGGCACTTTGCAGTGTGAGAACAAGTAACCATCTGTGTTGTATTGTCTGTGCATGTTGTTTCCACTTTTCTGATCAGACACTGCTATCTTCACTGATTGTGCGTCAGTTTGTAGTTCCTTTTGCTTGATGTTTTATGAATGCTTTATGGAAACAAGACCTGCAATTCGAGAATGACCTCAGAAATATGTTCTAACCCCCTTTTTTACCCTAAACCGTCATAATGTGATGCATGAATGTTGGAAAAAGAGTCAATTAAAAATGTCATTCAAATTCATCAGATTTTAGTCATTTTGAAATGAAATATAAAACAAAAACATGTGATGAGAATTAGCATTTCCTTTTTGCCTACAGCTTGTGTCAGGGAATGGCAGCCACATTTAGCTTGTCCAAATGAAGAGAGACTCAACCACAAACACACAAAACAACTTAATGGATAATTTGGCTATTCACATTGTTGGCTATGTCCCAC
>CM031625.1:54610491-54628856 GCA_018398815.1 Conus ventricosus
TTTTGAAACCTTATTTCAAGGTACTTTTTTAAAAGTTGTTCAAATTTTGCCTGGTACCTTCTAATAGTGTAAGAAACCGAACCCCGAAGCCTAACTTTGAGACGTCCGGAGAAATTTCAGGTCGTCAGAACACGTGAGTGTATCTGTCGAATGTCCGCACAACTACCCAAACACAAACACACACACACACGCACGCACGCACGCACGCACACACACACACACACACACACACACACGCTCATAGGTCGGATGGGGAGGAAGGAAAGGTGAGGGGAATGAAAGAATGAGAGGGGAGAGAGAGAGAGGAGAGAGAGAGAGAGAGAGATGAGAGAGAGAGAGAGAGAGAGGAGAGAGAGAGAGAGAGAGAGAGAGAATGACACAGACAGACAGAGACAGACAGACAGAGAATGAGAGTGAGCAACGTATGACACGTTATACTAAGACAGGTACGTTTGAAAACGAAAAAAAAAAAAAAAAAAAAAAAGAAGAGAAGAAAAAGAAACCAAAAACAACAAAACAAAAACAAGTATGAAACAAAAGACTTCAGATAGGCATTTATTAGACACACATAGAAAATGTACACACACACACCACACACACACACACACACACACACACACACACACACACACACGCACACACAAACTCTCTCTCTCTCTCTCTCTCTCTCTCTCTCTCTCTCTCTCTCTCTCTCTCTCTCTCTCTCATGCATACGCAAGGACACACACACACACACACACCTGCTTATTTGTTTTGTTTTTCAAGTTCAAGCTCACTTTTTACACACCTCCCAACCGCTACCTTTCCTCTCTGTGTTTTTTCCTGTCCCATGTCCCTGATTTTCGAATTGTTCTTAGTATCTAACCCCCTATTCACACACTGTAGTGTACACGCTGACTGTGAGCTGGGGTCTGTTTCGTACAGTTTCGTTTTGAGGTTTGCTATTCGTAATGTCTGAGGAAAACATGTCTGTTGAAAATGTACTCGTCTGTTTTGCATTATGTATTAAATTAGTGATTGTATGGACTCAGTTTCTTGCGTTTATTGATATTTTGTCCTGCGTTTTGTGTGTGTGTTTTTTTAATCATTTTTTTTATACAACGTGAATGTTGCACTTTGTTGTGTGTTTAATTGTTTATTGCGTGTTTTTCTAACGAATGCATTGAATTAAAACTATCTGGGACAGGCAATGAAGGCACATAGCCAGTTAAAAGAGTTCCCCCTTTTCATTCATGACTAAATTTTACGTTGACATAAAAATCTTTCGAGTATGGTTTCACATAATCCCATGCACATATTCCATTTCAAAACGTTAACCAGGTTTAAGTGGACGAACATATTTTCTTTACACAGTTGTTGTCAAACAGTGCCACAAATACATTTTTAAGGAAATTTATCTGGTCGTCAAAGACCTATAGCAGGTTTTTTTCTGCTTTTGGCTCGACAAGCCACAAAAGTTTTCAATCTCTGCTCCCTCACGCCGACTTACATGAACAAAAACTGTATTTGTGCCTCTCTCAATAAAAAAAAGAAGAGATATACTACACGCCCCTAGTCTACCTCGGAAAAAAAAGTTCTTGTAAAAGGAAAGAAAAAACGAATTAGATATTTCATTTCAATTACTTTAGGAAGCATCCTCAGCTGCAGAATATTAATCTTGATTTCTTTCCTTTTTTCATTTTTCGTCACCATGTTTTACCTGAAGGTTTGCAAAGCCAGTCATCGGCTAGACCTGGCCTTTACTTTTTATTTATCATGGACACCTCCCGTGTGATGAGAACAAACCACAACAAAACAACAACGAACCTTTGAGGTATGCGCCCTCGCCTAGGTCTTTACGTTCGACGCGAACGACATGTTGTCCTCTCTGATTCACCTGACGATCTAACAGGTGGTAAACCAACCACCTTGTGTTCTTTATTCGCTACACGCCAGGCATTCCTGGATTCAAGACCTAGGAGGGCCAAACACACAGGAGAACAGATTTTACCATCTCTGTATAGCTAATAAAACGAATGACCGCGCCGACCCAACCCAAATAAACACATCGAACACTGTAACGTAACACATATTTCACATACTACTCAGCACCAAGGGAAAAAAAAAGGACGAGTGTGCTCTACAGGTCTACAGATAACAGTCGTAACAAGTGCACAAAACACCACCACCCACCCCACCATCTCCCCTGTCTTGCAGATAGCAGGTAGGAATATGGCCATGCAAAAAAAAACGTAGTGGAGAATGAGAACAGTGCACGAACAGGGACATGTATAGGGATGTGGAGTGCCA
Source organism: Conus ventricosus (assembly GCA_018398815.1). Taxonomy (NCBI): domain Eukaryota; kingdom Metazoa; phylum Mollusca; class Gastropoda; order Neogastropoda; family Conidae; genus Conus; species Conus ventricosus. The sequence continues at coordinate 54,612,781 of CM031625.1, forward strand.
GCAGAACAAGGACCATGTATAGAGATGTGGAGTGCCAGCAGAACAAGGACCATGTATAGGGATGTGGAGTGCCAGCAGAACAAGGACCATGTATAGAGATGTGGAGTGCCAGCAGAACAAGGACCATGCATAGAGATGTGGAGTGCCAGCAGAACAAGGACCATGCATAGAGATGTGGAGTGCCAGCAGAACAAGGACCATGCATAGAGATGTGGAGTGCCAGCAGAACAAGGACCATGCATAGAGATGTGGAGTGCCAGCAGAACAAGGACCATGTATAGAGATGTGGATTGCCAGCAGAACAAGGACCATGTATAGGGATGTGGAGTGCCAGCAGAACAAGGACCATGTATAGAGATGTGGAGTGCCAGCAGAACAAGGACCATGTATAGAGATGTGGAGTGCCAGAAGAACAAGGACCATGTATATAGATGTGGAGTGCCAGCAGAACAAGGACCATGCATAGAGATGTGGAGTGCCAGCAGAACAAGGACCATGCATAGAGATGTGGAGTGCCAGCAGAACAAGGACCATGTATAGAGATGTGGAGTGCCAGCAGAACAAGGACCATGTTATAGAGATGTGGAGTGCTAGCAGAACAAGGACCATGTATAGAGATGTGGAGTGCCAGCAGAACAAGGACCATGTATAGAGATGTGGATTGCCAGCAGAACACGGACCATGTATAGAGATGTGGAGTGCCAGCAGAACAAGGACCATGTATAGAGATGTGGATTGCCAGCAGAACAAGGACCATGTATAGAGATGTGGATTGCCAGCAGAACAAGGACCATGTATAGAGATTGTGGAGTGCCAGCAGAACAAGGACATGTATAGGGATGTGGAGTGCCAGCAGAACAAGGACCATGTATAGAGATGTGGAGTGCCAGCACAACAAGGACCATGTATAGAGATGTGGATTGCCAGCAGAACAAGGACCATGTATAGAGATGTGGACTGCTAGCAGAAGAATGGCAGCTTAAGTTAAAGCAAACAAATGAAGAAACGCAGTTCAGAAACAAAACGGATATATATATATATATATATATATATATATATATATATATATATATATATATATATATATATATATATATATATATATATATATATATTATATATATATATATATACATGAACATGAACATTAGCATGAACATCGATTCATTTTCGTAGAATTGAAGAGTTCTCACTATTCCGGATAGGAGCATATTATAAGATTTATTGAGTCTCGGAACTACAATATTGTTTCAAGCTTTCGCTCTCATCAGGTTCTAGAAGTTATTATATGGCGTAATTTATCAGATTACATATTTTATTAGATGACGTGATATATTGGCTACGTTTTATATGTGTGACGTTCTGATAGAGTCTTTCTATGTGTCATTTATGTTACGTTTTCTAGGAGGAACTTTCGTCTATGTCGGAACGTCACACATATGAAACGTAGCCAATATATCACGTCATCTGATAAAATATGTAATCTGATAAATTACGCCATATAATAACTTCTAAAACCTGATGAGAGCGAAAGCTTGAAACAATATTGTAGTTCCGAGACTCAAGAAATCTTGTATATATATACCCTTACCATACCATCAAAAACATTCCTTATGCCCAGTTCCTGCGCCTCCGCCGCTCTGTTCTGACATGCCAACCTTCCAGTCTCGTTGCCAGGATATGGAACGTGATTTTCTCCAGCGAGGATATAGCCCTGTGACCATCCAGGGCTTATATTCATGGACAACCCGCTGTTGACCTCCGGTTAGTTTTACCTCCGGCGGGTACGGAACCAGCGGTTAAACTGGACCCGCTGGTTAGAATCCATTGCCATTCGTGAGCCGCGGTCTGCCATCGGTTAGTTACCCGGCCGACTATTTTTAGACTGACAGGGGATTCCCGTAATCTCGCTCTCAGCGCATGCGTATGCTACCTATTTCCTGCATTTCCGAAGTAAACAACGATGTCGAAGACTGAGAGTAAGTCCGTGAAAAATGGACAAATCTAAAGAGAGACCATCGGAATGGAACGGCAGGCCGTATGAAAACGGGCAGTAGGGCAGTGCCTTCTAAACCCACAGACGAGCTGATCGACATGATTGTTGGTGGTGACAGAGACCTGATCCAAGGTATCAGAGGTGAGTCAAACATGATGAGAACACTTGAAAAGCCTGCAGTAAAAGCTGTGTGTATCACTGTATTACATGTGCATGTTACTGTGTGTGTGCCACTGTGTGTGAGGGAGAAAGAGCGTGTGTTGTGTGCATGCACGTACAAACATCCAAATGTGTAGATGTGCGTGTGCGTTATCATGCATAGCCCAAAGTGCAAGTGCATATATCATGTATGTGGTTTGGAGTTATTCCCAAGCAATATTGTAAGGCACTTAGCAAGTGTAATGCATGAGTGTGGAAGTGTATGTCTGTGGGAGTGGGGGGGGGGGGGGGGGGGGTAGGTGACCGAGTTAATGTGTGTTTAAGTGTCATGCAGTGAGTCATGTAAATGGAATTTTTTTTTTTTTTTGCAATTGGTTGTCTTGAAAGGGATGTGTGTGTGTGTGTGTGTGTGGTGTGTGTGTGTGTGTGTGTGTGTGTATGTGTGTGTGTGTATGTGCGTGCGTGCTTGTGTGTATGTGTGTGTGTGTGTGTGTGTGTGTGTGTGTGTGTGTGTGTGTGTGTGTGTGTGTGTGCATGTGTGTGTGTCTTTAACAAGTGTGATGAATTTGTAGGTATGTACATAAGGAACTGTTCTAGGTGGACTTGGAACAGGATAGCATTTTGAGTTCGCTCATTATTGTACTTTCAGTCATTGTAAAGCAATTTCTAATGTTGGAAAGTACTGTTATTTTAATATTATGATAACACTATGTCAATGATGATGATACTTAAATAAAACGTCCCACAGTCCCGAGCTGTTTTCTACCTGACCAACAGAAAATAAATATGTGTGAGAAATTTGTAGAATATTGTAACTTTCCATAATTTGAAAAAATACCTATTTACTCAAGCAACTAATTAGATGTTTGTAGATGATGAATATTATGTACCTTTGCTTGACTTGTAATGTATTTGATCAATATGAAATATACCTTTTTCAGGTGGTGGTCATGACACATTCGGACAGCAGCACATGATCTACCAGCCAGCACTTGCAGTGAGCTTGGTAATTTCAATTCTAGATTCCTGATATACCCAACCCAAGTTTCTTTGTTTGTCTCGCATGCATGAATGTGTGTGTGTGTGGTGTGTGTGTGTGTGTGTGTGTGTGTGTGTGTGTGTGTGTGTGTGTGTGTGCTGTGTGTAGTGTGTGTGAGTGTATAGTATTGCTGATAGTGAAGTATAAATTAGCCGTTGGCTAATGAGATGTATATTTAATTTCTTTAGTTGTTTTGCATACATTGCATGTAATTATAGATCTCTCAATGAAACAAACTCCAAATGCAGCTTTCTTCTACATTAAGCTCATCTAACCTGAAGATCACACTGAGACATGTAATGTAATGTTTACATATAATTGTGATTCACAGAACATTTCTTTTTAGTAAGTGATCACTGATGTTACAAAATACTCAACAGTGCATTAAGTTGTCATGTTTTGATAAACTGAACATTTCTATGCTGGATCCACACTTAATGTGTACTGTCTGCATAAGTTGTTAAACGTGTTAGGTAGTCTGTTTTCAGCTCCGATTATAAACCTTGAGCTTGTGTACTGTCTGCATAAGTTGTTAAACGTGTTAGGTAGTCTGTTTTCAACTCCGATTATAAACCTTGAGCTTATGTGAATCGATTTTGGGGCACTAGAAATGTACAAACATTTGTAACTTAAGCTTTCCTGTTGTCTGAGAAAAAGATTGAAAAGCTAATCATGTTTCTTCTTTCAGAAAGCTTGCACCACAAAATATACAATATACATGTAGATTCTAGTACAAAAATTAGATGATGACAGATTATTGTACAACAATCTGATGGCTATTATGACATGGATTACTGTACAACAATCTGATGGCTGTTATGACATGTAATACAGTATATCTTGTGATGCATTCATTCTGAGTGGATACATTCCCTCTGTTAACATTTTCAAACTGTATGAAATGGTTTAATAGCAAACAAAAATGTTCATGTATATACCAGACACTGGCCACATGGATAAAATATTTCCTGGGGATGTTATGTGATCACAGGATTAGAAATTGCCATGAACTACTCACTACCTCCCAATGACAGTGAGGGTTTTCTGACACTAATATCATTCTCTTGCAGCTCAAATGACCAGCCAGCCAACATAATAAGGAATGTGATTTGAATGCAACTATGCCTGTGGACTCAGACATCCTAATCCTAGAAGGTAAATCATATCAGCAAAATTAAGAAAATATTCTGAAAATGAAAAGAAAAATTTGTCTGAACAAAGGGAATTTTCACACACACACACACCACACACACACACACACACACACACACACACACACACACCAAGACCAAAAACAAAAAAGGTGCAAAAATTGAAGCCACATAACACCTAACAGATAATGGCAATATTTCAGTTTATTTTAACCTTTCTCAAACCACACTTGGCCAGTTGACAGACAAAGAAAAAGGCAGTCTCAGCCTAACATCTAAAACGGATGCACAACATGTCCAAGGTCAAATGAGAACTTTCACCTTGACACTGAAAATATGATTCTGCAGCATGGAGGTCTTTTTCCAAATTGTGTCAAGTATGATCCATGTGACTAAAATAGCATTTGCTACCTAACAGCAAAAATTAAGCACTGTGTACTTATGCAAGTCTTGTTGTCTTTATGCATATTTTTGTTTGTTTGGTATTTCAGGATGGTGTTGTCATATAAACATATTTGGAAATCAGTCTCAGTAATATATTTTATCTAGTGAAATTGAAACAAAAATCATAGTGAAATTGACAAAAATATTAATGTTTTCTGAAAAAATGGTAGTGAAATTGAAAAAAAATCAGAGAGACATTGAAGCAAGCAAAGGTGGCAGGATTATGGTTAACAAAAAATCTGGGAACTGAAGAGCCAACCACCTCCACAGAAACTGATTAGTTTTCATTCCCTCCCTTCCTCTCCTTGCCCACAATAACATTGAAGCTGTTTCTAGATTACCTCTCTCTCTTTCTGTTTTTGATATTGACTGAAAAGGTAAAACTTTCTCTCTGTGTTGTGTGATTGTGCTGAGGGGAAGAGTCCACTTAGTTGTGTGCATATGTATTCATGTGTGTGTGTGTGTGTGTGTGTGTGTGTGTGTGTGTGTGTGTGTGTGTGTGTGAAAATGTGTTCTTGGTTTTGTTTCAATTTTTGTATGGTCAAAACACTGCTATTACTGAAGACAATGTTAAATGGTGGGGCCTAAGAGGGTAGCCACTTTGAAAGTCAACATGAAATGAAGGTTGTTAATGCCATGTATTTTTGATAGGTGTGTTAATAATGTCTTAAAATTTATCAGTTGGTGTAAAACAATGTTGTTTTGCTCATGACTGTTTTTTGTGAGCTTAAGATATAGGCCAATTATTGCAGCGAGTAGTGCATGCATGCAAGTGTCCTTTTTTTCCTTCAGCATTTTTTTCTTCATTCATTTTGCAATGTTGATGCCAAAATTGTATTTGTTTTTGGTGTATATATATACACATATAGTTGAACACCATTTGTCTAATAAACATTCAACTGAGAACATGTTTGTGTGTATTTCATGTGTTTTCACTGAAACATTCTCTTTGTCTCTGTTGTTTACTGTTTACTCAAAGCAATGTTCAGGTTTTTACATTCATGACAACATGAACTTATCTAGTTTACAGATCTAACTTATTGTTTGCACTCTACATTAGGCTACATTATTGACCACCTTGTTCATAAAATATATTGTAGAATCCAACATGGACACATACATAATAAATACCAACAATAATACCAATTGAACGGGATGCAGTTGACTGGCTGACATGAAGCAGTTCTCCAACTGCGTCTTCAAATGTGCCAGTAACCCAGAAACGAATGGCTAAGCATAGATCTACTTGCTGTACCTGGCAACAGTGCTCCCCTTCGATTCAGGTGTTCAGTTTCCTCGTTTATTGCGTCTGTGAGACTCAAAATGTGCTCACGACGAAATCTGAACTTAGTGAACAGTTCCGCGTCGTTTAACGAGTCAATTGGAATATTTCTATCGCGAAACACTCGTTCCCGTCGCAAAACACGCCGTCGGAAATTTCGCATGTACACGAACGCCGCCATATTTAACTTCTGGTCAGGCAGTGTAACGGCGAGGGCCCCCTCTGTTAAAATAACCTCCGGTCAAGACTACCGGTTAGCCGTAACCGATGGCAATGAATGCGCGGTTGTGGGAGCTAACCTCCGGTTAGAGAGTTAACAGGCGGAAGTCGGGTTTAACCTCCGGTTAAGTCTGTTCATGAATATAAGCCCTGGAGGCAAAAACCAAAGCCAGCCATGTTCCCCGACACGAGACTCTCAGCTATAAGACGGAAGACAGGCAACACAGCCGAGTTCCATTCATCATCACCCACAACCCCTCTAATCCCCCATTCCGTTCTTGGTTTGCAGAACTCCAACCTCTTCTCCACATGAGCCAGAAAATGCGGAAGGCTATGCCTTCCCCACCCATACTAGCCGAAAGAAAATCGCGGTCTTTGAGAAATCTGCTCATGCCATCAGCTCTCCCGATTCCAGATGACATCTATGCTGGATGCTTCAAATGTACATCTGAGCACTGTGTGGTTTGTGAAAACCATCTAGTTGAGAGCAGAACATTTAGTAGTATGCAGACAGGAGAGACATTTACCATCCGTCATCGACTGTCCTGTGACAGCAGCAATATTGTCTACATGCTGTACTGCACCAACTGTCAGAGTACACAGTACATGGGTGAAACTATGCTGACACTGAAAGATCGCTTCTATCTGCACAGGTCTAACATCAAGTTGAACAAAGGTGCATGTGTTCATGTCAACAGTCATTTCAACTTACCTGAACACTCTCTGAAGAACATGAGATGCATTGTGGTGGAAAAGGTCCACAGCCTGAACAAAACCGCAAGACAGAGAAGAGAAGATTTCTGGAAGAATAAACTAAAGACAGTTTATCCTTTGGGACTCAACGGCCTTGATTCCGATGGACACTGATTTGCAGAGTGGAGACGGGGGAGTTTTGGTTAACGTATGGGGAGGGTGGGGCATGATGTGGTTGGGTGGAATTCCTTATGTGACCTGCACGTGTGTGTATATGTGTGTTTGTGTAAATACTGTTATGGAATGGTCCCTGTGGCAGAGGGACTTGGTTCTCTGGCGGTCTCGGTGGCAGAGAGACACGTACATGTGTGTGTGTGTGTGTGTGTGTCTGTGTGTGTGTGTGCGTGTGTGTGTGTGTGTGTGTGTGTGTGTGTGTGTGTGTGTGTGTGTGTGTGTGTGTGTGTGTGTGTGCACGTAAGTGTGTGTGTATGAGTGTGTACGTGTATATGTGCGTGGTTTTTTTTTTTTTTTTTTTTTTTTTTTTTTTCCCAACTTCATCTCTTAATCTCAATTTTTTCTTTTAAATAGCAGAAATACTGACGTCATAGCGATGACAACTATGTTCAAATGCGTCAATACTTATGACGTTCTTACCTTGTCAATAAACAAGCCCCAGAAGAAGGCCGCATGGCCGTTTTGGGAAAATATTAAGACAAAGTCTGTGTTTCCTTTTTTTTGTATTTATATATAAAATATATTTAAAAATTTTTATATATAAAGAGGAAGAGGAAAAAGAGAAGAGAGAAGAGAGAGAAGAGTTTTTGAGTGGAAAAAATGAATGGAGTTTTGTTTGTAAAGTAAAGGGTTTTTTTTTGCTTCAAAACCCTTTGTAAACCTATTTGGGACTTTTTATGGAGACATATACGACAATTTTCTTTTTTTTTTTACAGCCAATGATGTTTTTAAATATATTGAGACACTGCTGTGCACAGACAACAATGTTTTGGTTTCAGTTTTTGGAGTTTCATAACAATATTAATGATATCAGTGATGATGATGATGATGATGAGGATGATGATGATGATGATGATGATGATGATGATGATAGCAATAAGAATAACAAGAAACAAACAACAACAACAACAATAAGAAGAAAAAGAAGAAAGAAGAAGATGATGATGGTGGTAATTATAATAACAACAATGATGATGATGATGATGAAAATAATAATAATAATAATAATAATAATAATAATAAAATAATAATAATAATATAATAATAATAATAGCCTATGTTAAAGGTCCGGGTAGCGACGGTATATCGGGAGAAGTCATGAATGCTGGCAAGGAGAGTTCTTTCCTGTCACCCCATAAGCTCTGCTGCAGTGTGGGAGGAGGGACCGTACTCTAGGACATGCGCGATGCAAACATCATCACGCTTTACAAGAACAAAGGGGACTGCAGCGACTGCAGTAACTAACGAGCCGGAATAGCTCAGTTGGTAGAGCGCCTAACTCGTAATCTTGGTGATCCTGGGGTTGGGGTTCGAACCTCCGCCGGGGCGTTTCGGTACAGGGAGGTTTTTCCCTCGGAGTTAACATTGGTTCGGACTCCATTTCCCTTACAGTCCTTCGAATGAGACTATAAACCGAGGTTCGTGTGTGAACGCATGCTTACATCTTGCACACACGTAAAATCCCATCACCAACTTTTCGGAAGAGTAGGCCAGTTTGGCCGTTGGTATGGATGACACGTTACACATAGCATGCACCCTGGTGAGAAATGGAAAGAATGAAGGAAGTAAGGAAAATGAGTGATCGATATTGAACGATACTGACTGGATGACACGGGAAACGACTGAATGAAGCGCCAGCTGGCAGCTCTTCAGTCGGCACTACCCAGGTAGGCAGCCCGTTGTGTAAACGAGTGTTGATTGTAAAGCGCTTAGAGCATGGCCTCTAGCCCAGAATAGGCGCTATATATAAGTATCATTATTATTATTATTAACTATCGCGGAATATCCCTCATTATCATTGTTGGCAAAGCCTTCACCTGCGTCGTCCTCAACAGGCTCACTTCTCACCAAACGAGTGTATCCAGAGGCACAGTGCGACTTCGGAGCTGCGAGTTCGACGATTGGCATGATATTCTCCCTGAGGCAGCTACAAGAGAAGTGCCACAAGCAGAGAAGACCCTTGTCCATCGCCTTCATCGACCTGACCAAGGCATTCGACATGGTCAGTGCGTCAGGCCTCTTCATCCTACTGCACCGGATCGGATGTGCCCCAAGCTCCTGAAGATGATCACGTCCTTCCATAACAACATGGATGGCACTGTCCAGTACGTCGGTTCATCCATGGGTCACTTGTCAATGAAGCGGTGTCAAACAAGGGTATGTGCTAACTGTTACACTCTTCAGCATCTTCCTCTCCTGCTGCGGACAGTCTGAAGACTACATTTTCCTCCACACTAGGTGTGACGGAGGCCTCTCCAAGCTAGCACGCCTCCAGCAAACACCAAGGTGTGGGAAAGTTCTCATCGGCGAGATGCTCTTGCAGACGACGCCACCCTTGCTGACCACACTGAGGAAGCTACAACGGGCTCATTACCTGCTTCGGTGATGCCTGCACCGAGTTCGGCCTCACTATTAGCTTGAAGAAAACAAACACATGGGTCAGGAGGTCAGCAGCATCCCTACAATTCAATCGGTAAGCACGCCTTGAAGTGGACAACGACTTCACTTACCTGGGCTCCACCATCTCCATTTACCTATCTCCAGGGCCTAGCTGAACGTTGGGATCGGCAAGGCAACAACTGCGATGGCCGGTCTAGCGAAGAGTGGGACAGCACCATGCTAACATCAAACGCCAAAAGGAAAGTGTACAAAGCCTGCGTAATGAGAACTCTCTCTAAGGAAGCGAAGCATGGACCCTGTACTCTCAACTAGAACGTAGTCTGAACGCCTGCCATCTGGGCTGCCTCAGAATTCTTCTTGCATCAGTTGGCAGGACCACATCAACAAGTACGTCCTGGCCGAGGCAGGGATGTCTGGCATGTTCGCCATGCTGACACAAAGACGCACGCGCTGGCTTGGCCACGTCAGCCGCATGGACGACGGTCGCATCCCAAAGGACATGCTGTATGGCGAGCTGTCTCCAGACCACAGCACGGCCCGCCCTACGATACAATGATATATACAAGCGCGACCTGAAGGCAGGCAGCCTCAACCCGCAGACCTGCAGACAGCAGTTCTCAGACTGGGCCAACTTGTGGTCCGCCATCAAGGCCGGCATCAAACAGGCAGAACAGAGAAGAGAGGCCCAGTGGGAAGAACAGAATCGCCGTATCGTCAAAGAATGGCGTCGGCACCAACAGACACTCATGACCGAGACTTCACCTGCAGCAACTACAACAGAGTCTGCCACTCAAGGATCGGGCTCTTCAGCCACAGTAGGCGCTGCAACTCCACAACTGACAAATCGATGTTGCAACACTACTGTCTCTCAAGACAGACGGACGCCCGTACTACTACTACTACTACTACTATACTACTACTACTACTACTACTACTACTACTACTACTACTACTACTACTTCTGCTGCTGCTGCTGCTTCAGAGAACGGGGAAAAGCTCATTCTGGCTCACCCAGTCTCAACAAGTTTCGACTGGGTGACTCCAGAATGAGCTTTTCCCCGTTCTCTGACAAGTAAGACTTCAATAACCAAAAAATAACGATTATCTACAAACTTTTCAGAGAGTAACGTAGGGAAAAGCAGCAGTGGCTGAACGCACCCCATAGAGTAACGTAGGGGAAAAGCAGCAGTTGCTGAACGCGCCCATACACAAACGGTGGGGGCAGGTAAGCCTTTAATTGCTAATTGTTAACCTGCCTAAGGAATCCGCACTATCAGAATACTGCAAAGACCCGCCATTAGGTTGACACCTGATCACTTAATTTGTGCTGTTGGGCTTCATGACTTAGCAAGTGCAATAAGGATTCCCGCCTGAGGCAAAATAAATCAAGACATGTTTCTTACATTCACCAACCATAAGCCAAGATTTAATCATGTGATAGTAAAAAGACGTCATATCCGCCCAGCACTGTTGTTGGTGTTGACAACCGACCTTAGCTGTCCTGTCATTCTTCTTGGGAGTGTTGTGGCGCCAAGACGCGTGTAATTTTCAGTGAGAAAAGTGGTTGACTTTAGTTAGCATTTTGATCATGACAGAACAATGAGCGTGGAGTATTTCTCAGTTGACAATACTTCAAGAACATCTTGAGTACCATGCTCAATTTCTTCATGTTTTGGAGGAACTTAGAACAGCAGGCCCATCTACAAGTGAGAAACTACCTAAACTTCCTTCACAACCCAAACGAAAACTCACCACCTTGTATGGAGGAAAAGCAAAGAAATCCAAAACAACAAGGAATCCAAATGAACTACACGAGTATTTACAGTCCAAAATTGTTGATGTGCAGAACAAAGTCAGGAAAGAAGTGTTCTTTTTCAATCTGGAAGAAATTACATCATCGCAAAGTGCTGTTCAAAAGCTGATTGATGGATATAGACAACTAGCAAGATAAGAAGCAGCCACAATGGCTTTTAACCTGCAATACGGGGGACTTTTAGAAGTTGCTTTCAAGTTTTTTGAGGTGGAACAAAGGAAAGGGGCTCACAGTAAAACGTGGGATGAATGGCTGAAGGAAAATGTTGGAATTAGCCCTTCATATGCACGGAGACTGAGAGAGATAGCCCATTTGTTGCATCCATACATATCCAAATTCAGCACAGTTGGGCTGTCTTTCTATGAAATCTTCCACCTTAAAAAGGAGCTCCATGCAATGTTTGAGAGCAGCGAGGAGATTCGGAACTACTGGGCTGAGAAAATACCCGTATCAATGGTTCCGACAACGCACAGCAATCATCGCAAGAGTAGAATTAGCGAAACCTGAAACTCCTGCCTGCGTAGAGGAGTAGCTGAGCCAGAGCATTGCTTGTAACACACACACAAAAAAAAAAAAAAAAAAAAAAAAAAAAAAAAAAGTAGGTCGCGCAACTGCTGTAGCGCTCAAATAGGTCAACTAGTATTGGAACACTGCTGATTCACTGACATTCACTGCCTGTCTTCACTGCTTCAACGCCCTGCTTCAACTTTTTTTTTTTTTGGCTGCCTTCGGGCGGCCACAGAGTGTACTTTATTCAACTGTCTTGTTTATTAAATCAAGCTTTTGATAAATGCACTTGGTGGCCGCTTTGAATAATCTTCAGTTGACAGAGAGACCGACAGCCGGCTTGAATTTACGGCGCTTAAGCGCCAACCATAAAACTCTTTCCCATTCTCCATGCAAGCACCTCCCTATCTTGTGTGTGTGTGTGTGTGTGTGTGGCGTGCGTGCGATTGTGCTTGTATATATGCTGTTATTGTTGTTGGTGTCGCTGCTGTCATTGTTGTTGTTTTACTGATAATAACTATATCATATTCTGGACATTTGTTTCTTATAAATAATTAAAGGTGCGCGCCCACCTCCCACTCCCACCCTACCCTGCTTGCCCCCCACCCCACGCATGCACACACTTAAGTCACTTCTAATGTTCTTAACTGAAGTTACCCCAAGTCACTTCTAAGTCATCCCAAGTTCTTACTCAAGTCGTCTTTAAGTTATCCTCAAGTTACTTTTAAGTTCTTAACTGAAGTCGTCCTTAAGTCATCCTCAAGTTCTTACTCAAGTCGTCTTTAAGTTATCCTCAAGTCACTTTTAAGTTCTTAACTGAAGTCGTCCTCAAGTCATCCTCAAGTTCTTACCCAAGTTAACCTAAGATCATAACTAAGTCATCCTCTAAGTACAACCAAGTTCTTATTCAAGTTATCTTATAATTATCAAAATACAATCTATGTTTTTATCTTAAATAGTAGATGCCTAATATAGTACACACACACCTCAAAAAACGCGTCATCGTCGAGGATGTCTTGCTTAAAGCCCTTGGCGTGAGATCGGTCAGCATAGATCTTAATGAAGTTCTTACATCCTAAGCAACCACATTGATTACAATTCTGGTCTATGGAAATGTCTTTTATAGACTCCATGTCTTTATTTATTGACTTCATCATTTAAACAAATAATAATCCGCCATGATCTATTTTTATCAAAAAATTTTTAAAATATTATTCCATTTGAAATGGATGAAAATGATCTTTTGGTGTTGGCGGTGCTGGCCTACTTTTATGTTCAACTTCTGTATTTAGTGGTGGAGATTGCTCAGACTGCTTTTGTTTTTGTTGCCATTGTTTATATATTTTATAACCGTAATAACCCCCCAGCAGCAATGGCGCCAAAAATGACAATAGTTTTAAGTTCAATATTCCATGAAGACTTTGGCGCTGTAGACCTTGAATTAACTTGTTCTTGTTCTGGAGCTGGCATTGAATTAACTGTTGGCGTTGGCGGTGTTATGTTTTCATTATGAGTTATATTCTGTGATTGTAACTTTAATTTTCTTTGTCTGTTTAACTCTGCTACTCTTTTTCCTGCCGAACACGCCCAGGATGCTTTAGCTTTTCACTCGTCACTATCTCTACCTGATTCAGTGTTTTCTGATTCAGTGTTTCCTGATTCTGCTGATTTTCCGACTCGTTCATTTTGAAGGGAAATAAAATCTATATGATTAAAAGTTATTAATCCCATGATTAGCGGCGATAACAATGTTCCAAATCTGTAATATAGATCACAGCTTAGAGACTCTAATGACTTTGTTAAAACTGGATCTTGCGTTAAATCATATGTAAGATCTTGTTCAGAATCAATGGGAGCAAATCTACTGACTAGTTTAGTGTACAAACTAAGAACCGTTTGCCCTACACTTTTTACCATTCTTGATCCAAGTTGCCTTCATACTGTTATGATACTTTAAAATGTCTTGCGGCGACATCTGTTGAATCTGTTCTATGCTGAATTCATTTCGAGGAACTGTTTGTTTTTCCAACATGCTGCCAATGAATACAGTCCTTTTTCTTTTATTTTTTTGGCATATTGCTTGCCTCATCAAACCTGGTCATTTGTAATCATAAGTTCAGGGAAGGTTTAATAGAATCATTCGGGGTTCATGTTTTTTTATTAATTATCATTATTTTATTTTAAAAAATGAGCGCCGATAAAAACTGTTGCTATCCTTGTATACCATTCTGCTGTTTTTGGTGGCCTGAGTATAGGATACACGAATGCAACTTGGTAAAGCTTCGTTAAAAATTAAACCAGAAGTTCTTGGCAAACTAGACTTTGAGGATTCAGCAAAGCTATTGCTATAATTGCTGCTTAGTTTGCCACGAAGATTTTCTAGTCAAGCAAGGAATAATTCCTGGACAGTATAAATATGTTATAATAATAAAATACATTTATAAAAAAATGCCTTCACTCGTAATGATGATAGCGGCCGCTGTGGTGGAATGCGCTTGCTTTTAGCGGAGATTTAATTAAGCATTTAGATAAACTGCGGGATGACGGCGAGAGAAAAAGACATAACAAAGCCTGTGGAGCAACTAGCTGCAGCACAAGATCGCTATGAAATAGCAGAGAATCGAGCAGTTAGAATTTTATTAACGACAAACTGAAAAAACAGGGACATGCAGCTGACACATTTAAAGAGGTGACTGGCAATAAATGAATATTATCTTGTATCAGGCAAACCAATCGAGGGTACATTGCCCCCGCCAAAATTCTCAGTGACTGTTATCAACCTCAGGAAAAACAAAAGATGCCAAGAAATCGCCTTTTTTTTATTGTCTTTGGCATGACCGTTCGTTGTATTTTGTTGCGCATAATATTGCTGAATAAAAATGAACAAAATCTATATTCGCCCAAAGGATATTGGGAAGGGATTCACACCAGCAATAAAAAAGCTAAGCAAGCGGAAGGAAGTGTAGTGAAAAACAGCAAAGGAATGGTTATTCTAAAAACAAGTGATTTGGCAAAATTTTTTTACCTGATCCAACGAATACAGAGGACCTCACGTTGTGTATACAATACCGAACGACACCATCAAATGGACCTTCTTTATTTACCTCATGATACGATTAGACGAAAAAGATTTAAGTACGCACTCACTGTCATTGACATAAGCTTCAAGATACTAAGTTGCGGAAAACCATTAACACAAAAGTTATGCTTCTGCTGTTGCTGTTGCCATACAATGATATACAACCCTTAACTTTTACTCGCATGATTTCAAGTTCGATGATGGGAAAGAATTTAAAGGGCGAGTGAATCAATTTATTGTATTAAAAAACATAGAGTATTACCATTTTAAAAAGAGGATTCAGGAGTTCACTGATCAACAGGGCTCTTTAGTTGAAAACTTTATACAAAACAGTTAGCACGAAAGACTTTTCTCTACCAGTATCACAGAGGAGAGATGATTGACAATTCTCGCAACTCAGAAATGGGTAGAAGACTGCCCTCAGGTTTTGGCCGCGCAATGAATAATGAGGAAATTTAAAGGCTCTAAACCAGTACAACGCAATCAAAAGAAAAACAATAAATGTTGCTGAAGACTCCAGGTCATCCGGCAAACTATTACCATTTGGTTTGAAAGTAAGGTACCCTTTATTTACCGGGGGGGGGAAGCAGAAGGGGACACTCGCATCAGGGCAACCGATCCAGTTTGGAGTGTTCGATTCCGTTTATGAAATAAAAGAATTGTACAAAGATGAATCCAGCCCGTGTTTTTATTTTACGAGAAACTGACACAACAAAACAAACCAGGCTCCTCAAAGATCTTTTGTGAAGGAAGATAACTGCAGATAATCCCACCAGACACAGTTCCAGTTGCTTAGTTAATTTACGGTTTAAATATAGTTGAGTTTTAATATGGAAGCTCAGAAGGAAAGACGCAGGAATAAAACAAGAATGATAAAGGAAAAAGACCTTCGAAACTGATACGGAATCATTTGATTTGAGTTCTGCTATTAGTGCAACATTTTGCGAGGGTTCATCAGCGATAGCAAATGAATCCAGATCACCTACAACCCAAAATCCCAAATTTGATTATCTAAACATGGGGAAAGAATTTCTTGAAATAATAAAAAATATTCAAGGGC
>CM031625.1:54637194-54658191 GCA_018398815.1 Conus ventricosus
CCTTTGTTTTCTAAGTGACACTTTGTCCTGTAATTTGAGTTTATGATCTCTTTTGTGTCTGTCATTGTCTATCTCCTTTGCTAATCATGGTGGTTTAATGACATGTTTTTTTTTCTTACAAAGAGTGCATGAGTATCATAATCGTACCGACTTGAATGTACTTATCCAAACGTTTATAGCATCCCCAGAGTCCTGATCTGATGAACGTAATCAAAATCACAGGGATGTATATCGTTTAGGAAGGCATGTTTATCAAAGTGAATGAAGCATTCACAAATTTAAATTCCCTTTGTCCAGACTAACGAATTTCGACACCTTTTTCGTACATGTTAGGCATACAGAAGATTGGGTTCTATAGCTGGTTTGTACAGAAGTGTGTGTGTGTGTGTGTGTGTGTGTGTGTGTGTGTGTGTGTGTGTGTGTGTGTGTGTGTGTGTGTGTGCGTGCGTGCGTGCGTGCGTGCGCGCGCGCGTGCGTCCATGTATGTGTGTGTGTGTATGTGTGTGTGTGTGTGTGTGTGTGGTGTGTGTGTGTGTGTGTGTGTGTGTGTGTATGTGTGTGTGCGTAAGTGCGTGCGTATATGTGTGCGTGCGTGCGTGTATGTGTGTGTGCGTGCGCGCGCGCGCGGTGTGTGTGTGTGTGTGTGTGTGTGTGTGTGTGTGTGTGTGTGTGTGTGTGTGTGTGTGTGTGTGTGTGTGTGTGTGTGTGTGTGTGTGTGTGTGGTGTGTGCGTGCGTGCGCCTGTGTGTGTGTGTGCGTGCGTGCATGCGTGCGTGCTATGTAAGAACATTACTCTGAGCAACAACGTCAACTGGAACTGAAACGTCGCACTCTTTACTGAGGCAGTGCTTCAGGCAGCGAAATGTTCCATCAGCGGTGGCAAGCAAAGACAACACTAATCATACTGAATAACACCCATAAGACACCCCATGAACATCTGGACTTTGCAAACTCTAGCAAAAAGCAAACTTCATCATTCAGCAGTGCGACATCCTCAAATACATATTCAATCAAGAGAAAGAAAAAGAGATATAGAGCAGTTGTCATGAAAACATTAGAGGAATCTGTATGGAGGAGACACAAACAGTGTGGACCCTGACAAAATCCCTAAATAGAGTAACAGGAACCAGACACGTTAGAGAGGTCAGAGAGGACGGGTAGGCTACATTAAGGAAGAAATCTCAACGTCACTTTGCAGAGCCCTGATCACCAAATCTGTAATTACATTAAAGACAGTCTAAAACAACAACAAGCAGGGTATCTCCCTGATATCTCCCTTCTTTGCAAGAGAGCTGAACACAGCATAGCAGAGGGTTGTATGGAACATGTTCCATTGGATGTGCCACTTGCTCGTACACCAGATGCTTAGAGTGAAGGTAGACTGCAAGAGCAGCCACCTTGTTCCTCTCCACCAAGGTGCTTCTCAAGCCAGAGTTCATTTTTCCCAAGTGTGTCATCCACTTTATCAGATGTTTCGATTGTGAATGGAATCAAACGTGTGCATAGTGCGCAGGACAGTATTCCTCATTGATTTATTTACTTCTGTTTTCCATTCAGGCGGAAACCATAGTCACGTAGGGCAGTAATGGAGGTCTACTCATGCCTCATGTCAGGACGGTGTGAGAATGAGCATTGGCAGGTGAACTGCCTGTCGCTTTTGGAAAAGAAGAAGAAACAAGGAAGGGAAAAAGTAGAGGTTAATTTTCAAATCGTGGCCACACACACACACACACACACACACACACACACACACACACACACACACACACACACACACACACACACACACACACACACACACACACACACACACACACACACACACAACAAACTAATAAATTCCAAGGATAAGTACCGAGCACCGTTCCAGCAACTTACAGAGCAGCTTGGTGTTGCAATGACTGCAAGAAATATTGAATTATAAACAAAGCTTGCTCTTATGTCTTAGATTGAAGAAATAGGGGAGATACGCATTCATATCTGCAGTGGTAGATGATTCTGCCTAACTAACAGTATGTGCTTGAGTGGGTGAATGGGGAAATATATATATAAGATAATGGCAGTAAGTACCAACAGAGATTTAAAAATGCTCAACCGTGCTGGGAGCAACATTTGTTAAAAGGTAAGGTTTAAAATTCTATCTACAGCGCTGTTTCATGCGGTTGCAATCGTCAGCAACGATTGCAACCGCATGAAACAGCGCTGTAGGTAGAATTTTAAACCTTACCTTTTAACAAATATATAGACTAATAAACCCATCCAAATCTGAATTAGGCAAAATAAGCAAGAAAATTCTGGAAAAAATAATAAAGAACGTAAAATCAAACTCTGAATACAACCTCTGGAAGAACACATACGAAGTTATCCAATGGTTCAAAAAAACTCAATAAACAAAGTAATACAGTATTCATCACATTTGACATAGCAGACTTTTACCCATCTATAGATGAGGAACTACTCACCAAAGCCCTGAAGTTTACCAGTAACCACACAGACATAACAGGGTCAGAAAGGGAAATCATTCTCCACACCAAGAAAACATTACTACACAGCAAAAATGAAACCTGGATCAGGAAAACCAACAGAAACTCAACATTCGACGAAACCATGGGATCATATGATGGTGCAGAAACATGTGAACTGGTCGGACTATTCATGCTGTCCAACATCAAGACAAAAAACTCGGAAAACAAGTCGGACTATACAGAGACGATGGCCTTGCTGCACTAACCAACAATCCAAGAACCATCGAAAACAAGACGAAAGAACTATGCAAAATCTTCCAAAACGACAACTTAAGATTACCATTGAAGCAAACAAAAAGGTAGTGAACTACTTAGACATAACACTGGATCTCAACAATCACATATATAAGCCATACAAGAAACCCAACGATACACCTCTTTATGTACACACCAAAAGTAACCATCCACCATCTATATTAAAGACCATACCCCATGGCATAAACAAGAGACTATCAAACCTGTCATGCAGTGAGAGAGTGTTCAACAATGCAGCAGTAGAATACCAGGAGGCACTACAAAAACGTGGATACAATTACAAATTACAATATAACCCAGACAACAACACAAATAAAAGCAAGAAAAATAGGAAAAGAAAAATCATATGGTATAACCCCCCATAAGACGGGAAACTCAAAACAAACATAGGGAAAGAATTCTTCAAAATCCTAACAACTTCATTTCCAAAAGAACACAAACTGTCCAAAATATTTAACAAAAACACTGTCAAACTATCGTACTCATGTATGCCCAACCTCAAAAACCTAATTGACGCATCCAACAAAATGAAAATCAACACAGCAAAGAAGGGTGAAGAAAGGAAATCTTGCAATTGCACCAGAAAGGAAGAGAACAGGGAAGGCCGACTCTAAGCCACTTTCACCCTCCACCGAGTTTTGGGCGAAGTGGCCGAAAAGCCGCCTTTTCCTGTGGCGGAAGAGAGAGAGAGAATCACCGGCAGACAGACAGAGAAGAGAGAGACAGAGAGAGACAGACAGACAGACAGAGAGGCGGGCAGACAGACACACACACACACACACACTCTTCTCTCTCTCAATTAAATGACATAAAATCCGCACACTTCTTCTGACTAATTTCCACCTACAAACTTTGTACACGGGGCTGAAATCTGATCACTTAATTTACGGCTCGCGGCAGTTTGCACCTAGCCTGTCCTGTTTAAACGAAGCACACTCGGTCGGGTTGCAATGGGTTGCATCAGAAATTCGAGATTGCTACGTCGTCACATGTCGACGTGGCACGACCGGGCTGTCATTTTTGTTGGAGCTCTGCACAAAGAAGGCTGTGTGTTTCGTCGGCGCTCTGTTGTGACCACTGGTTTTAATTGTGTTATTTTAAAATGGCTAAAACGTTACTGAAGAACAGGTTTGTTATTCGAGGCCATAAGTTTTACTTTAACTGCATGTTAGAGTATTTGTTGAAAGAATTAGTTGAGTCAGTCAGTGAAGGCAAGCCAACTATTCACATGTTTGCCCGCACAGCGGCGTGTGTTAACACGTTCCTCGCTATACAGCGAGAGCTGCCTCTTTCTCTGTTCTTCATTGCGCTTAACTGGTAGTTGTCTTGAAGGTAGGCGAAGCATGTTGTAACCGGAGAGACTATCTTAAAGGTTTGTTGTTCAAGGAAATGAAACAAGATGTAGCTAGTATTTAATTACGTGTTTGACTATTGATGAGATGGTTCCTTATCTAATAAATGGCGCCGCGCATTGTTGAAAGTGGCCGAAGCAAAACTATCACGCGTGATTGTTGGGAGCTGGCTTGGGGCAGCTAAAGCCATGTTTAAAAAACATGGCGTTCATTTCTTAAGGCGGAGGTAAACACGACTGGTTCGTATTTGAAACATTTTTGCTGTTCCTCCCAAGTAAAAAAATGTTCTCAGTTTGTATTAGACTTGATTGATTGTTAACTATAGATTCAGTGTTCATGTGGCAAGCTGATCTGTGTATTAAGATGTGTATACTTTTCTACTTTTCTAATTCTAAACCAGTTCATCTGCCTTCAAGTGTGCCCTTATGCAACTGAATGGCGATTTTCGAATGTTCGGCAAACAAACTAGATAGGGCTAGGCAGAACCTTAGTACATCTGCCAGTATGGAGAGGAGTAGTGTGTGGCCAGCACTATCTTCATATAAATGCTTTAAATATACAATGACGGATGTACTACAACCTACAAAACTATGTGTAACAGATAGGCGCGACCTCGTTCACACAGCGCACGGCAAGCGACCAAAAAATCAATAAAGCAGGAGACTGGGCTTGCCAGGTGAGGGTGGGGGTGGGGGGGGGGGTGTATTCATTTCAGGTTGACAGCGCGCCAGGTGTCGTTAGTGCGGGTTGTATGTCATTGAAGGTGTGTGGTGTAGTGAGAAGATATTTACTGGGTTTGTGCAGGTTGGTTTTGTTTATATAATATTTTGATCATGGCAGAACAAAGACAGTGGGAGATTTCTAAGCTGACAATACTTGACGAGCATGTTGAGTACCATGCACAATTTGTAGTGCTTTGGATGAGTTGAGAGCGGCAGGCCCTTCATAATCTCGCAAACTAAGAGAGATTGCTCGTTTGTTGAATCCATATGCTAAAAGGTTTTCTACAGTTGGTCTTTCTTTCACAAGAAGTCTACTCTATGAGGAAGGATTTGTATTTAATGTTTTCAAGCAGTGAGGAGATTAGAAATTATATGGACTACTCCCGTACAAGAACCAATCAACTCCAAACACACTCCTCTCAAAGTCCGCAGCAGTGAGAGAGAACCAGCGCTTCACCCTGAGCGGTCAAAGGTCACAGTGGCAAGCCGTTTCTTTAGCGCTCTAACCCTAGAGCAGTTAAAGGTTACAGTGCAAGCCGTTTCTTTAGCGCTTTACCCTGAGCGGTCAAAGGTCACAGTGGCAAGCCGTTTCTTCACTGACGTAAGATCTATTTTTAGATACCGCTCATGCAGGAGCGGTCGGGCTGTTTAGAGTTGGCTGCTTTAGCCAACAGTGCGCGCGGCTGTAAGACCACTGCAGGCCTACCACTGACGTAAGATCTATTTTTAGATACCGCTCATGCAGGAGCGGTGGGGTTTGTTTAGAGTTGACTGCCTTGAATTTCCACCAAGCACTTCATGACTTTGTATTATTGCTGTGATTACTGGCTTCACTGCTTCGCTTCAACGTCCTGCTTCAACTTTTTTGGCTGCCGCACACACAACGCACGTCCCCCCACCCCCACCCCACGCACGTCCCCCCACCCCCACCCCACGCACGCACGTCCCCCCACCCCCACCCCACGCACGCACGTCCCCCCCCACCCCCACCCCACGAACGCACGTCCCCCCACCCCACCCCCTGTGTACACCACACACACTCCCACCCCCAAGTCACCCCAAGTTCTTAATTAAGTTTTAATTAAGTTACTTCAAGTTCTTAATAAGTTCTTGATTAAGTTTTTAATTAAGTTCTGATCAAGTTCTTAATAAGTTCTTGATTAAGTCATCCTTTAAGTACAACCAAGTTCTTATTAAGTTATCTTATAATTATCAAAAAAATACAAGCTATGTTTTTATCTTAAATAGTAGATGTCTAATATAGTACACGCACGCCTCAAAAAACGTGTCATCGTTGAGGATGTCTTGCTCAGCGTTCTCTGCATAGATTTTAATGAAGTTTTTTACATCCGAAGCAACCGCATTGATTACAATTCTGGTCTATGGAAATGTCTTTTATAGACTCCATGTCTTATTTATTGACTTTATCATTTATAATACGCCATGATCTATTTTTTATTAAAAAAATTAAAATATTATTGCATTATAAATGGATCAAAATGATCTTTTGTTATGGCGGTTTTGGCGTGCAGTTGTCTTTTTCTGCATTTAATGGTTCAGATTTTTTTGATTGCTTTTGTTTCTGTTGCAATTGTGTATATATTTTATAGCCGCAATAACTGCCCCCAACAGCAGCAATGGCGCCAAAAATGGCAACAGTTTTTAAGTTCATATTCCATGAAGACTTTGGGGCCCTTGTATCACATGAGTTTTTTATAGCTGGCATTGAATCAACTTGTTCTGGCGTTGGCGGTGTTATGTTTTCATGATGAGGTATATTCTGTAACATTAATTTTTTTTGTCTGTTCCACTCTGCTAATTTTTTTCCTGCTTCAACACGCCCAGGATTTTTACTGGTTACTTTCTCCACCTGATTCAATGTTTTCTGATTCTGCTGATTTCTGGCTTGGTTACTTTCTCCACCTGATTCTGGTTCTGATGATTTTCCAGCTCGTTCATTTTGAAGGGAAACAAAATCAATATGATTAAAAGTTATTAATCCCATGATCGCTGGCGATAACAATGTTCCAAATCTGTAATATAGATCACAGCCTAGAGACTCTAATGACTTTGTTTAAAACAGGATCTTGCGTTAAATCATACGTAAGATCTTGTTCAGAATCAATGGGAGCAAATCTACTGACTAGTTTAGTGTACAAACTAAGAACCGTTTGCCCCACACTTTTTACCATTCTAGACCCCAGCTGCGCTTCATACCTGTTATGATACTTTAAAAGTCTTGCGGCGACATTTGTTGAATCTGTCAATGCTTAATTCAGTTCCGAGGAACTGTTTTTTTTCCCACATGCTGCCAAAGAATACAGCCTCTCCTTTTTGGGCATAATAGCTTGTCATCAACTTGGTCATTCATAATTCAGGAAGGTTTAGGCTGCCTTGTAGCTGTAGGAGATCATCGCTGTTCATGTTTTTTAATAATTATAATTATTTTATTTTATAAAAATGAGCACCGAAAAAACTATTGCCAACCTTGTATA
Source organism: Conus ventricosus (assembly GCA_018398815.1). Classification (NCBI taxonomy): domain Eukaryota; kingdom Metazoa; phylum Mollusca; class Gastropoda; order Neogastropoda; family Conidae; genus Conus; species Conus ventricosus. Next base: position 54,644,543 of record CM031625.1, read on the forward strand.
CCATTCTGCTGTTATTGGAGGGCTAAGTGTAGGATACTCAATGCTTGGTAAAAGCTTGTTAAGAATTAAACCAGCAGATCTTGGCAAACTAGACTTTGAGGATTCAGCAAAGCTGATTGCTATCATTGCGCTTCGGTTGCCACGAAAGATTTTCTAGTTAAGCAAGGAATAATTCCAGACAATATAAATATGTAAGAAAAAAATACATTTATAAAAAATGGCTTCACTCGCAATAATGATACGGGCGCTGTGGTGAATGCGCTTGCTTTTAGCGGCAGTAATTTTGCATTTAGTAAACTGGGGAATGATGGCGAGAGAAAAAGACATAACAAAGCTATGGAGGAACTAGCAGCTGCACAAGACCCTATGAAAGGCAGAGACTTGAGCAGTAGATTTATTAATGACACACTGAAAAGACAGGGGCATGCAGCTTACACATTTAAAGATGTTGATCAAGCAATAAAACAATATATCTTGTAACAGGCAAACCAATCGAAACATTGCCCCCACCAAAATTCAGTGACTTTTATCAACCATCAGAAAAACAAAAGATGCAAGAAATCGGGTTTATTGTCGTTGGTATGACCGTCGTGTATTTGTTGCACATAATAATTGGCTGAATAAAAAATGAACAAAATCTATTATTCCGCCCAAAGGATATTGGAAGGGAATCACAGCAATACAAAAGCTAAGCCAAGCAGCATGGAGTCAGTGAACAAACAGCGAAGGAATGGTTATCTAAACAAGCAATCTGGCAAATTTATTTACCTGCGCCTAGACGAATACAGAGACCACACTTTGTCAATACAACTCCAAATGACACCCATCAAATGATCTTCTATATTTACCCTCTGATAGGATTAGACGAAAAAGATTTAAGTACGCACTCACAGTCATTGACATAGCTTCAAGATACAAAGATGCGGAACCATTAACACAAAAGAGTGCTTCTGCTGTTGCTGTTGCCATACAACTGAATACCAACGAGGCCCTTAACTTATCCTCGCATGATCAAGTCGATGACGGAAAAGAATTTAAAGGCCAAGTGAATCAATTATTGTTAAAACATAGAGTTACCATTAGAAGAGGCATTCCAGGAGTTCACAGATCACAGGCTTTAGTTGAAAACTTTAACAAACAGTTAGCCGAAAGACTTTTCTCCTACCAGTATCACAGAGAGCTTATTGACAACTCTCGCAACACAGAATGGGTTAGAAGACTGCCCTCAGTTTTGCGCGCAATGAATAATGAAGAATTTAAAGGGCTAAAACCAGTACAAGCAATCAAAAGAAAAACAATAAATGTTGCTGAAGACTCCAGTACACCCAGCAAACTATTACCGTTTGGTTTGAAAGTAAGGTACCTTTATTTACCGGGGGAAGCAGAAGGGGACACTCGCATCAGGGCAACAGATCCAGTTTGGAGTGTTGACCCGTACGAAATAAAAAGAATTGTAAAAATGAATCCGCCCGTGTATTATTTACGAGAAACTGACACAACAAAACAACCAGCTCCTCAAAGATCTTTTGTGAAAGAAGAACTGCAGATAATTCCGCCAGACACAGTTCCGCTTTAATTAATTTACGGTTCTCCAGTGCCCAATTGCATATGAAAACTCTGGATTAACAAACACCCGTTTTGTGTTTGTTCTATCTAATGACTTCTTTGTTACAACTGTTGTGTTGATCTCATGCAGATTAGATCGCAGTTTTACGTTGTCATGATGAAAAGTCTTATTGCCAAACAATGCTTCTTTGTAGTTGTCATGTGATATGTTTGACTGCACAACACTGCGAGATATTCCTTTTGCTTTCTTAATGATTTTCTCCTGGCTCGAAATACTGTACATTTTGACCTTAACCCCACATACTCCTTGATCACCTTTCCGGATAATTCATCCTTCATCTTTCCTAAAACCTTCTTATTAGTAATTGAATGCAAAGGCGAATCTTTAGGGTAAACAGATGTATCATACAATCCAGCTTGCCCTTTAGCCACTACGGTTTTCATGTCTTTATAGCTGTCTTCAGTAGGGATATCTATAACAAAACTATCTGATCTGTGTTTCAAGTACTCTGGACTCAGGATACGAGGGCTAAAGTAGTAGTCATAAGAAAACTATAACATCAAAAGCTTTGATAATTCTTAAAACAGTAAACCAAAAATACGGTTTGTCCAATTTGACTTTTCTTTTTTTTATCATTATACAAATAGCTGGGTATGAAATTTCTGAAGTCCTGATAATTAGGTTTTGAAGTCAGCTTAATTTGCTTCATCTCTCTGGTGACTTATCTGAAATCTTTGCGCTTGTGCGGATTCTCCATAGTCTTTCCAAAACAGTTTGTTCATCAACTTGAAAAGTCTTTTTCTGAAGCATCTGTCGATTTGGTTCTGAGATCAGTGTTCATTATGATGTATGGTTTCATGAACTGTTCTTGTTCAAAAGCGATTATACGATGAACAGCTGTAACTTCAAACCATGTCTTAAATAAAATTGTTAGAGTCTGTGTTTTAAAATACAGACATAATTTTTTTTGCCCTCGAAGATTGGGCACAAGTTTAGGAGGCTCTCTAGGATCCATCTTTAGACTTTTCTGCTGCTAAGGGAGAGTCATTATGCAGGTCATGGGTTCCTGAGGATATTCTAAGTCTACTTCTAGAATGAAACCACGCTGTTGAATCAGGCGCCATACTGCTCAACCACTTACTGCCTTTTGAATATTATTTCGTACCTGTGTACATTTTAAAGTTACGTAATGGATGTGATTGCGCCATTGCCCAACCATACAGATTGTTTGCGTCTAAATACATGAGATAGTTAGACCTTTTACTTGTATCATAGTTGTCCAAGTTTTTGTTGGTTTGTTTACAATAAATGATGCGACGCCATACTAATTCCTCCACGCAATTCCGGTTTGTATCATCTGAATCATTGTAGGCAGTACATAATCAGTCTTGTACTCCAGGTAAACTTTAAAGAAAGAAAAGCATCCCAACTCATCCCGGGCGCAGAAAAAAGTAATGCGCGGGATCCAGGCTATAATGTTTCTTGCCAGGTCTTTCTGTCATTTTCAAGACCTTCCGCCAAAAACAAAAACGGCAGGCCTCAAAGTAGGAGTCATGTTTAGTCTCCATCGTTTTACACTCTAACTCTTTGCCCCGCATCTTGTGCATGTTGGTATTCAGAATCCACTAAATGTCCTTTCCTCTGAGACTAGTAAAAGAACGCGCCTTTAGGAGGAAGTGTGTCTTCATCAACCTTTCCCAACTGTTCTGTATGCATAAGGGGAAACACCCTTTCTAACTTGAGTTTGGTCAAAATTTTTTTCCGTTATTGGGCAGGACTTTAGAGGACATAGCCAGTGCTCTAATGAGCCCATCATGTGTTGCATAGAGTCGTAGAAAGACATGTTATTTTAAAGTGAAACACATGTACTTTTCTGATTGACTGTGCAGCCATGCTACCCTGATGTCGCTGGTTACTGCGTGCATTATAAGGATGAGAGTCATAACCCGCAAGTTGTGAAAGAATACAGGCGCTTCCATGTCTTTTGGATCAAACTTAGTTGAAGATTGCTTTTACTGTGGCTGCACGTCTAACTTCCACTAATGTGATCATGGTCTCTGTACTTGGGGTTTTACACTCTTGGGCGTTAGCTCTAAACCGCATAAGCCTACATATGGCGTTGCTGAGTCATACTGTTGTTGGTATTCAGGCGTCATGTATGCATTTCAGATAAGTTGTGATGAGTAGTTACGGCATGTACGCACGGGCTGCATGCGTTCTAAGAGTGAGCTCGCAGCATCTGGGGCCTCTATATATGCGGGCCGCGGTATATACGCAGCCGATCCGTATACAATGAACAAAAGCATATGATCAAAGTGGCATGAGAGTCGCAGGAAGAGGGGCGGGCGATTTGTGGGTGGGGGGCGGGCACCGGCATATGGTACTATAAGCGACGCGTTGGCGGCGGACTCTAGTCGGAGGGAGTAGGGGGCAGAAGGGGCCAGGGGCGGTTTTAGTTACTGGAGAGCCGGGCGGGGGCGGTGGGCGGTGGGTAGGGCGGGGCGGTCTTGGCGTCTGATTAGGGGTCTTGGGGGGGGGGGCGGGGGGCGGGGGGGGGCGGCCAGGGGCGGCGGGGGGGGGGTGGGGGTGGGGGGGGGGGGGTGGGGAGGGGGGGGGCGGAAGAGGCCGGTCGGGCGGGGGGGGGGGGGCGGGCGGCGGGGGGGGCGGGGTGGGGGGGGGGGTGGGGGGGGGAGGGGGTGGTGGGGGGGGTGGGGGGGGGGGGAGGGGGGGGTAGGGGGGGCGGGGGGGGTCGTGGGGTGATCGGCCGGCCGGGCGGTGGGGGGAGCGGGGTGGGGGGGTGTGCAGGGGGGGTGGGGGGGGGGTGGGGGTGGGCGGGGGGGGGGGCGGGTGGGGGGCTGGGGGGTGTGGGGGGCGCGGCGGGGGTGGGGTGGTGGGTGGTGGTGATGTTTTCTTGTTATACATGTTTTTCTGTTTTTTTTTTTATTTTTTTTTTATTTTTTTATATTTTTAATTTTTTTTTTTTTTTTTTTTTTTTTTTTTTAGATTTTTTTCTTTTTTTATTTTATATTCTTTTTTTTTTATTTTTTTTTTCTTTTTTTATTTTTTTTTTATTTTTTTTCTTTATTTTTTTTTTTTTTTTTTTTTATTTTTTTTTTTTTTTTTTTATTTTTTTTTTTTTTTTTTATTTTTTATTTTTTTAGTCTTTTTTTTTTTTTTTATTTTTATCATTCTTTTTCTTTTTTTTTTTTTTTTTTTTTTTTTTTTTTTTATTTTTTTTTTTTTTTTTTTTTTTTTTTATTTTTTTTTTTTTTTTATTTTTTTTTTTCGTTTTTTTTCATTCTTTTTATTAGATTGCGTTTTTTTTTTTTTATATTTCCATTTTTCTGGTGTTCAAGCGCGGCCTTGAGCGGTTGGAATTCTTGTTAAAACATTTTCTACAGAATTCTTGTTTATGTTCATGTTTTGAAGTATGCGCTAATTATCTGCTCATTGGGCGTAGCAATTGTGTAATGGTGAGCAGCCCAGCTGGCGAAAAAACATTAAGAGTAAGTCCACATGACTTTTGGCTGGTTTTTCGCCTATTGTTGGACTGTTCTTGGACACTTTAATTGGCACCAACTTTGTTTCCTCATCCCATGTGTATACATTAAAGTCTATTGGTTGTTTTGTTCTTCAAAATGATCAATTTTGGTCTACACCTAACAGCGAAAAGGATATTCATTGAAGTTAAGATCTTTGGCGTTATTGCCGATAGCGTAGTCACTCTTTCTGCGTGTACGCGGGACATGATGCACGCTGTGCAAGAACACACCAATGAAAACATTTGTTGGCTGAATTTTTTATGTTTAAAATTACTGCTCTCTTTAAAAAACCAACTCCCGAGGCAGCGGAATGTAGCCTTGCCTACAATCGGTGCATAATTAGCCTGTTTTAATCTGATCTCTAGGACTTCGCCCTCTGACCAACCAGGAGCCTCTCAATTTTTGGCTTCGTTCAAGCCGCAGCGTCAAACTGTGTATGCAGCTCGTCTGCCCAACCGGGTGTTAAGTCATTGAGGAATGAATAGTCTGTGTTTAGTGTCGTGACCCAGACTTCTAGATTTTCTTCATTTATTGTACATAGTCGATTAAAACAGCTAAACTTACTATAACCGGGGGGTCTATTGTCTAAGTTTACTTGCGAACTTGAGAAATTGCATGAACAACACTTGCCTGTACGTTTGTTGGGTCAATGACTTCTACATCAATATCATTTCCAGTGCTCTGGATAAAACGCTCTCTCTCGAGCATTCCTTTCAAACTAATTCGTCTTGTCCTTCATCTATCTTAGCATGCTGATCTTTCTTTTCAAGCCAAAAATATTTATTTAAATTAAAAAAAAAAACTTAAATCAGAAACCCATATCAACGGTTCTTTTTGCGCTTGGACTCATAAAAAACTAAAAGTATAAACACCTTTTGGTGTTGTTATCGTGAGGCCTGTTTAGAAACAGAGGTTTAATGTCTCGTTTACTTTTTTTTTTTTAAGGCAATTCCTTTTTTATCCTGCTCGGGGTCTGGCTGTTGCGAAAAAACTTTCACCGCCTTCTTTGAAGATCAAACTTTTGTCTTTTGTAGTCATCCAAAATCAGCCTGTAAACGGATTAAATTCTTCATCCGTGATGTTTGAGTCAAACTAGCGCTTTATTTATGTCAGTTTAATCGAGCTGAGTTTAGCTGTTATTTGTTGAACCATAGCTTGTGTGCTGTTGGAGAGTTTAGTTTTTATTTTTTTGACTGGCAGCACCTACAGCTAAGGACACAGGCCGAGGAGAGCTAAAGGACAAAACCTCTAGAGGTTAAAGGCGGGTGCGCCTATGCCCGTTGCTAAGAGACCAACACTCGTTCCTGGGGCTGATAGAGCATTATAGTTGATGCTCAGTAATTAACTTATGTAACAGCATTTAAGGCGGGGACTGGAGGGGGGGGGGGAGGGGGGGACAGCAGAATACCCTTCCCTTTGGGACCTTTGTGTATTTTGAAAGGTCTGCTTAGTACTTGCGCATTTGCGTAATGTTTAGTTAATCTAAAGGTTTTATGTTAGGGGTTTTACTATCTACTTCTTTTGGCGGCGTGTAGGCACATTGGATGTATAACTTGAACAGACATGCTTTTTATAAATAAAAATAATTAGTATTGTATATCTTTAATCTGTCTATTTCAATATTCAGCTGGGCGCATCATATTTTAAAAACAATGTCCATTAAGCGGTTTATCGGCTTCTTCTTTCTTTATCTATTTGAATGTTTATTACTCTCTCACAGCTCTCCCGCTTCCATGACAAGCTGATTAATCCTCTGTTGACCTTAGGTCAATCCATTAACCGTATTTCGTGTTAAATAATCATCAAGACCTAACATTGTGAAGATATAAATCTTTAGACCACCCAAGGTCTGCTGTTTAGACTTCTCCCTCCACCCCCAAACAATTTTTTTCTTATTTCGCCAAAATGATGCATAAGGTCTAGCCCGCTAGCGGAGATTTGGTTAGGGACTACCGTCAATTGTACATTGCACTTTCGTTATTTTAGATTAAAAACCTTTTACTTGCTCTTTGACGGTTCTTCATCTTCACACAGCAATAAAATACCTTCTAAGCGATTTGCTGCGACGCCTCTAAAACACTAAAAATTCCATATTATAGTGTCTGCCCTGCTTCTGGGATATGTTGTATGATGGAATCCTCTTTCGTAATAATATTGCTATTTTGCAATGACTCATTGTTGCTCAATCAGCCCTTGCTAGTGAGGGGTGCTAACAAACGTCAAACTCTAACGAGATGCTCAGAAATGCTGTACATTGCTTCGTGTCTGCTTTGATCTGTAACACGTTTGCCCTATTCGTTAAAAGTTAGTTCACTATGACAGTCTGTCTTTTAATGCTCCTTGAAAAGTATGGCGCATGCGCTTTTAACAACTCAAAATCTAAGGGAATGGAAAACAGCGATTTCCATACGCAAACTTTCCGGCTACATACTTTTTGCGTCTTTAGCATCTTCAGCCGGCTATCTATGTTTTAGTGCTTCTTCATTTTCGATTCCTGAAACGCAAGATCAGCCCTTTCATCCCGGTTAGCAATTGATCTGAATAGGTTAAAAATTGTCTGCAATTGTGTAAAGAAAAAGTTTCTTGCCCCACAAGTTTTATAGAAATGTTTCTTAACAAGTGCCCGCCCCAAAATTGGACAAACTGTCCTGTTTGTGTCTGTTGTTGAATCAAGTATATTTTGAAAGTAAGAGCGCAGAGCCTGGCACATCACTTCATCTGCTCCTAGGTCGGAAATTTGACAGTAAGGAATTTGATCTGCATCAATAGTAGATGATTCTTTGGAAACAGTAATATTCGTTTATATCCCTTCACGCCAAGGGTTCTTTCAGTCTTCTATGGGGGTCACAAGAAAACAAGCCATATGCATGTCATTTTGTTTAAAAACAAATAAAAAAATAATTATTAAAGAAACATGCAGGCATAGAAATGAAGTTATGATGTTTTTGATACGTGAGACGGACATGAGTGATTCCCCTTGGAGCGGCATCGCTCGGGGCTCTCATTGCATGATGAATTAGCAGAAAATCGGGAGTACATTACCACAAGTCGTAATAATTTAACTGAAAGTAAGGTCGATCATTATACAAAGTTTAGCCAAGAACCTCCCGAATTTATAGACCCTACATGATTTTGAAGTAAACAGATGGACCATTTGTTTTGAGGAGCGCGACCAGGGCAATTGTTCAGCTTACAACTAAAAAAGACCCATCAAATTTTTTAGCCGTGGGTGCAATTAGAAATAACTCAGTGTGAAAGATCAAAATCGCCTTGGCCTTGTTAGGCCACATTAAGGGCGGCGGAGCAGTTGCTAAAACTTCAAAAACACACTGCAAGGAACTCCCAACAGATAACAAATGCAAAAAATGAACTGAAAGAATTAAATCATTCAGCAGAGGTGAATTAATAAATGTAATAGAAGCAGACTCCGTTTTTCAGAGAAACAGCGTTAAAGACTATGCTCGATCGCCGCTACCATGCGAGAAATAGCGCGGCCCTTGATCGTACTTTAAGAACCCTCAGAGGAGGCGAATTAACAAACAATTTAGCAAAACTAGGTGAACTAGATGAGCATATAAGAAGAGAAAAAAGAAAAACTCGTTGAGGCTGATGACGCCAACTTAGGGCTGATATTAAAGAAGAATACCCAAAGTCTTTAAAGATCTTGAACAGAGAGATCAGCAAGACTAGAAGTGCTAACTACTATACCGAGAACCAATACGAACTCAAGTGAATAGAATAAGAGAAAAACTATCCGGAAAATTTTATATGAGACACCAATCACTAGCAGAAAGAATACGAACATGTTTAGAGAGCAAGGAGGTCACATTAGCAGCGTTAGAACGGCCTTAGGATTTGCAATAAGTACCACTGGTGATGGCTAATACGGGCGGCGGTGGTCAAAGTTAATTACTCCGCCGCCTTCGCCATCCACCTAATAAATCATGGGGTAAAAAACAGCTTGATCATCTTGGGATTTTTAAAAAAAAATTTAGGCCAGTAAAGCTATTGATCTTTACCTTGGTATATGAGGAGGTTATTGTTAGCTGGCTTTTGGTCTACGCAAGCAAAGTAGGTGGCTTTTGGCCAGCACTTATGGACTAGTTTCTCTTGATAGTTGGGTTAATTTTTAGTAAGATAAGACCAAGTAATCCTAGGCCTGTTAAGCAAGAACAATCGCTAGTCTTTTCATATTCATGGTCATCGCGAACAGATGCAGAGTTCCTCGAGCTTGGCTGAGTCTTCAATTGGGCCTTTGGCTTTGGGACGCGGGGATTGGATGACTATTGCTTGGGGCGTTCTCTTTACTGGTGCAATATTACTGGCTCAGAATTTATGTCGTTTTTCCCAAACCTTCTGTTCATTGCCTGCTAATGAATTTCATTATTTAGTTGATTATTGTTCCTATCTGGAGCCTAAGGTCAGTAGGCAGCATGTATTAAACCAGTGCCAACCAGCAAAGTTCCTAGACTTTCGATCTTGCGTATGGTAAAAACTTTTGGTACCTTTCTAATACTTGAATGGCAAATTACCGTAGAATTATTGGCGTCCTCTAAATTTGCTAAGTATTGTTTTGCGCGTCAAAGCCAGTAGAAGGATCAGTTTGCTTGATCTTGCCTGTGTTGGACCCTAGCAAACACCAAACGAAAGTACGAATAGAGTCGTTTATTCGTTCTATTCCCGCCCTAGTTAGGCCCATAGAAGTGTATAAGATAAATGTTGTCCATGTGTTTTAATGCTCTTGCTCTATGGACCCGAGTGTGAAAAGCTGTTTGCGCTTGAAGAGAAAGGATGTGTAAGGAGGATTTCCAGTCAAATTTGTAAACATTCTGTGATGCCCCAAACATATGGGGTGCCTTAGACCATGATTAAGATCCAACTTTGTCTAAAGCTCCGTCTTGGGGTTAATATAGAATTCGTTACAGATCCTTGCAAAGCCTTCATGTCTATTATGTTGCTGAATGGATGTAAACGGTTTGTCATTTGGTAATGGCGCTCGAGTTCAGTCAAAATCACGCCTAAAGGTGTCATAAAAAAAAAAAAAAAAATGAAATCTGTACACTCTGACCTCACCCAAAGGATCAGGATGATTTTAAGTGATCAGCATACGACACTCCACACCCAGTTGATGCACCAAAAACACAGCAAAGTTTAACTGGTTCAGATGTAAAACTGCCCGGCTGGGACTAAACCACGCTTTCGCTGATGTAGTCTTTTTTCCTAGGGGGGTAAATATCTGTTTAATGGAGTATCACCTTTTTATGAAAGCGACAGTTCTGGGTCACAGAAATGTCGAGGGGTCAGTTTGTTATATTTTTAAGCTTGTAGTGCGGCCAACAGAATATTTGCATCAGTATATTTGAATGCACTCATTTTTAATTTGTTTTAAAAAAATGTTTGTAACCATAACAACCCAGACCGCCCTTCGTTTATAGACCATGCTGTTAAGAACGATTGCGGAAACCAAATTGGTCGCAATCCATGAAAATATTTTACAAAAGTGCGTTATGGTCTTAATATAAGTAAAGCCAGGGGAGAATAATTAAGATTCAAAAATGTGCCCAACAGGGGTCAAAGTTAGCCAGTAACAATACCTGATGGTTATACGGGTTTTGCTCACCTAACAGGAAGCAATGGAGTAACTTGACATTACTCTCTCAAACATAACAATGCAAATCTAAAAACAATATTAACATTCAACACCTGCAGAAGCAAATACTTTTTTGATAAAGAGCTAGCTAAAATGTTAGGCTTTGCAGATGACAATCATAGATTTAGAGTTGTGCCAGACAAACTACTTATGAGGAGAAAATCGCTCGATCTTGATTACATTCAATACTCTATATTCATTTGGATGAGCGAAGCATGATGAAAACTTATATGATGGAAGGCCTTCAACTGTTTTAAGTGGCCCTTCCATCAGGGAAAGCTGCTTATGCGATTTTGAAACCTCCTTATAAATTCCTAGGACATTTTTCAGTTTTTAAAAGATTAGTTTGTGGCAAGGGGCGGATCATTTCATATAAAACATTCAAAGACAAAACAGGGAAAGGCCGTGAAAATGTGATAACCTCGCACATTGTTTTGGGAATAAATTAATACGTTACTAAAATAATGTCGCGTGGGCAGAAGAATAGGAGTTACATTGCGCTGTAAGGTGTTATACTTAGAATTAAAAGACCTTGCAGATGTTGCGGACTTTGACAGAATGGTGAGGATGGGGCACTTTGTATGGGTGTTGAGTACATAAAGATGGTGATTATAAACGCAAAGAGGTTGACGACAACAAAAGGTTTTCCTAAACTGAGCAAACTACGCAATCTAGAGGCCAAATAATGTTGGCCAGTATGAATAATGAAATAGTTCGAAACCTGACCTCAAATGGTCTTAGAACCATATTTAGAAGGGGATATAAAATTTGACATTCATAGCCATTTATCATATTTTAGCGTCAAAAAAGTTTCTGACAGCATTCAACTCTGGCCCTTTTACATGTAAGTCTTATGCCGGGTCGACAATAGTCGAAAGAAATCGAAATAACGCCGTTGGGAAAAAAAACAGTACAGCCTCCACGAAAAGAAACAGTTTTTGTAAAAAAGCTTCTACAAAATTAGTTCTTTCCCAAGCGAAAATTTTAGGAGACACGTTCACAATGATATTTGAAATTCTGTCTTTAAGATGTGGAGAGGGAAGGGGGTTGTGGGCGTTAGTGACGTCCTTATAAAAGGAATTAATATTAGCTGGCAAAACTTAGACGTTAAACGCTTACCGTTGTTGTCGTCGTTCTTCACAATGGCGAGGATATTAAGATCATAACAACAAGCAACAAAATCACTGTTGACTTAAATAGAAACAATCTTACAGAACTAAATTGGATTAATCTTACACATTTAGGTCTTGTAGGGTTTTATTATACTGAACAGGTTTTGACAGAAAGTATGATAAAAATAATAACTGGATTAGATTAAATTCTGCTATAAAAACCATGGAGCAGTTAAACTTTATGGCAAAAACTCCTCATTGCTCATTGATTTGTGGGCAGACTGGTTGTGGAAAAACAATATTTGTCCTAGACCTGTTACAAACAGTTTATCGTTATAATTTTAATCATATTGTAGTTTTCTGCCCAACACTTAAATGGAACAAAGCATATCATGATAGAAGGTTTATATGGACAGATGATGACATATATTTAGTTAATCCTAGCAATAAACTGAGTGAGTGTTTAGAACAGTTTTATAGACTGTTTGAAGGAACGCAGACACTATTTATTATAGATGACTGTTCGGCAGAAAGAGACATAGTTAAAAAGAGAAACACTTTGTCGAAACTAGCTTTCAGCGGAAGACATGCTGGAATAAGTGTGTGGATTTTATGCCAGAAATATAACTCGGTTTTAAAAGACTTTAGAGAACAGTTAAAGACTGTAGTTTTATTTCACATGAAAGACAGAGACTCATTTGAAGAATGTTTGCGCGAAAATGATGTTATTGAAAATGACCAGGAAAAACATAGGATTAAACAAAAACTGAAATCTGAAAAGTTTAGTAAATTAGTATTAAAAACGGATAACCCTGCACAGTATGTTTGTTTGTAGATAATCGTTATTTTTTGGTTATTGACGTCTTACTTGTCAGAGAACAGTAATATGCGCTTGCGTGTGTGTGTGTGTGTGTCTGCCCGCCTCTCTGTCTGTCTGTCTGTCTCTCTCTGTCTCTCTCTTCTCTGTCTGTCTGCCGGTGATTCTCTCTCTCTCTCTTCCGCCACAGGAAAAGGCAGCTTTTAGGCCACTTTCGCCCAAAAACTCGGTGGAGGGTGAAAGTGGCTTAGAGTCGGCCTTTCCCTGTTCTCTCGAACACATATGGCTAACACCAAGAACATCTACAAAGAGGTTAGGCTGTATGAACTACAATGGAAAATAAACCACAACATTTACCCGACTAACATTCTTTTGCAAAAAATGAAAGTATCAGAAACTAACAAGTGTGATAACTGTATAGATGAAATTGATTTTATTGAACATTTCTTTTTTTACTGTCCTCCAGTCAACAAATTGTGGAAAAATATAGAATATTGATTTCATCGAGAATCGATAAATCTCTAAAACTGTCGTTAACTGACGTTCTCTTTGGAGTCCACAGAGACGATATAGGTAAACAGTAACAAAATCGATTAACCACATTATATTAGTGGGGAAAATGTCCATTAGCATTGCACGTAAAACTAAAAAATTGATGGCATTACAAATGATTTTCGATCAACACGTAGAACTGAGAAAGCGTTACATCATTTTATAAATTGCATAAGTAAAAAGTGACAGAGTTCAGAAACCTGCGTTTGTACAACATCGGAACCTGGAGATGTAATTGTCCGAGAGAGAAAAAAAGAGAAGAAAAAGAATAAAGAACCACTAGGTAACCATCAGTATGCGCTCAGGCACTGGATTGGTGTTTATCCGTTTGTTTTGCCTATTAGTCTGTTTAGTATAAATTGCTTTAATAACACAGGCCTTGCTATATTCATTGACGCTGTTTAACCAT
>CM031625.1:54659191-54666691 GCA_018398815.1 Conus ventricosus
TCTTCAAACGAGATATATTTCTACTCACTGGAAAGGTTATGTTATCAAAGATCGCTCTGCTTATATTGTTCATAATTAGAAACTCTGTTTGCATGATTTTTAACAGGATGTAAATGCGCTAAAACACATCACATAAAACACATGTTGTCAGAATTATGTATGTTTAAGACTGCTCGTTTTAACTCTAACTCTTTTGGGAGAGGAAGGTAAGAATTGCCAACTATAGGACAGAACTTTGTTTGTCTCAATCTGATTTCAAGGACTGTCCCTTCAGACCAGCCAGAACCCCTTAACGTAGCCTCCTCACTTGCATGGTTAAACTGGGTAAGCATGTAGTCAGCCCAGTCAGAATTAAAGTCGTGATAGTTAATAACTTCTTTCTGTTTAGTTGAAACCCAGACTTGCATGTTACTATCATCAGGCGTTATATAATCAATCAGAATGGCCAACAACACTTTTACAGGCGCTTCGCATTGAAGAGACTTTGGGATTTTAGAGATAGCGTGTGCCACGCTTTCATGAACGTTTGTAGGGTTAATGATGTCCATGTCTACTTCGCTAAACGTATTGCTTAATTGTTTGTCACTATTAAATATTTCTTCCATCGTATATAGTTTTCTATCCTCGAATTTACTTCTGGTCGTCATTTTTAAAGCCACAATATTTACGTAAATTAAAAAAAATAAATGTAAATAAAAATAAGTAAAACGCGCTTTTATTCTTCACCCAAGCATTGCAACACTTCAAGACACGTTAACCTTACAATAACACCTGCTAATATTTTAGCTTTTCTGAATCACTACAGTCAATGTTCATCACTTTGATTGCTTCGTTAAATAGTTCACTATGATCTTTTATTACATTGTTTACATCATTCTCAAAACCAAATTCACTAAAATCAATGTTTAATACTTTAATTGTTTCGTTAAATAGTTCATTACAATTCTTTAAATCAGATTCACTGAATTCGACAGTCATTTTTAAATCTAAAATAAATAAAAAAATAATTGTAAATGTAAATTCAGCTGTTATTCATAGTCTTTTCTAATCGTAAAACCTGGCCTTAATTAAAGCGAATAGCTACTCCCTCAGGGCTGGTAGAAACAGTCAGATTAACATCTTCAGGAGCCATATTATCAACTAAAATGGCAAACAACTTTATAACTGATTGGGGCCAAGAATCTGGTATTTTACTGATGGCTTCTGCTACACTTTCGCGTATATCTATACGCTCAAAAAGATCAGTAATTAATTCTTCAAACCTACCCGTTAACTCTTCTCTATCAGCCCCCCACCTCCTCTCCTCCTCCCAAATTCTACATATGTTACTAAGCTCTGTAACTACTTCGGGCTTCATTTTTTAAACCAGAATAAAAACAACAATTAAAAAATAATTAAATCGCAGCATGTGCCTGTAACGCGTTCCGCAATGCACGCTGCTAAACGATCAATAGGCAGCTGAGGTCTATTTTGAGTCCCACTCTCTAGCAGCATTTGTCTAGTATTGATTTCTACCTTCCTTGTTCACACAAGCGCAGAGTAATCATTAACAAACAAAATAAGCAAAACAATGATAATGATAATGAAAGTGATTTATCTCCCTTTAATTATGCATAAAAGTAATTGTCTTTCCCTGAATAAATTATCTATTTATAGATCAGTGAGAGAGAATTGATTATTAAAAGTTGCGTTTTTGTGTTTAATTTGCTAAAGCTTTTAATATTAATATTGTACAAAGTAGCTACTAAAAAGTACTTTAAAGCACAGTTGTTGTTTAACCTTTAAAAATATTCTGCTTTAATAAAAAACAATTTTAATAACAGTCACACTTATGCACCAAGAATTATAAAGCTTTCAGTTTGCACAGTATATATATTAATCTTAACAGTGTATAGGTAAAGCCCAGTTGGGAAAAGAGTAGCACAGCAGTAAACTAGTACAAAACGTTCTCACAAGATCACTTGCCAGACTTGTAAACTAGTTCAAACGTTCTCACAAGATCACTTGACCTACAAAGCAGTGCAGTAAGCTAGGTCAATTAATCACAGATCTTTTTGACCTACAAAGCACTTCAGTAAACTAGGTCAAGTGATCTTTTGATTAATTCACCTAGTTGATTAGACCCTTAATTTTATATCCCTGGAGAGAATGTAAATATGTTTGTTCACGATCACCAAATCTTATCTAGCACGCAAGCCCCCGTTTTAAAGTACTAATTACGTCAATTTTAGAGTTTTTTTTGTGTTAATTTTGTTTGTTAAAAGGTGTTAATTTTGGCCAAAACTGATATGAGAAGGACGTGATTAGTATGTGAAAAGGGGGTTTTCGTGCAAAATAAGATGGGTTGTCTTGAACAAACATATTTACATTCTCTCATGGCGTTAGTATTAAATCAATTGTGGTGGACGAGTTTTCAGTAAAACGAGTTGATTTGTTAACTATCTGAAATAAATTATTTGTTGACATAATATTTTGAAGATGCGTGTGGGTTGAACTGTACAATCTGCGTTGAAATCACCAAAAATAATGAATTTGTTAGGTGTATTTCCATCTAACTGTACTGCCTGATCAATTAGGTCCCAGTAAGCTACATTAGCAGAGGGTGGTCTGTAGAATGTTCCTATCAGCAGTGTGTTTTGTCCTAGTTTTGTCTCAATCCACACAGCCTCCAGAAATGGCACACTCAGGTCGGGTCTAGGTTTGCAAACTAAAATATCTTTAACGTACACAGCAACACCTCCGTGTGGATCGCCTACTCTGTCTCTCCTGACTGGAGGTTGGAAACCGGGAATTAGTATGTCGTCATTAGAAATATTGTCTGAAAGCCATGTTTCAGACATGGTTACCACATCAAAACAACTTACTTCACACTGAATTAGAGGCATTTTTTTTACTTAAGCTATGTACATTCAAGTGGATGATGGATAGTCCATTTGAAATATCATCAGTCGGACCTGGGTTTGGGTGGATATCACCTGCAAGTTGTAGCAACATCTGTACTGCAAATCCGACAAGAAAAATAAAAAGCAGGTCAGTAGTACCCATACGTTGAGGAAGCGTGTTTACATCATGACTATTGGAGAGTGATGGATCAAGAGATGAGAGCTTACACGGCATCGTATTGACGAGCGATCCGTTTCAACATTATAAAAAGGAAAAGTGAGAGGGTCAGTGCTGATGATCCATATATCATCAAGAGAAGAAACGGACCAACGTCAGTCACTGCGAAAAAGGACAACTTGAACATAGACAATTTTAGGGCCCTGGCATAGAACATCCCGACTCTGGCTCTGAACTGAGTTAGGCAACAAGTCATGTCACAGCACGGAGTAAAAATTCAAACAGAACAGAGAACAGAGCCGGAACATTTTTCCTGGTTATCAATGGCATGGCGTTTGGCTCAAACACGCTGAGCGATTTATAAACAATTATCCCCCAAACAAAGAATGACAAAAGGTACAAAAAGTAATAACAAATCATACGATCCAAATCCATGGCAGTGAGAGGCACGGGAAGATGAAAATGTATTCGACAGAAATCTCTTTGTGGACGTTGCTAACGGACAGAGCCGTTAACTGATCAAAACTGGTAACAATGGACATACTGAGTGTTGAGGAGGGGAAAAAAGGTTCATAATGGAACACTTGTATTGACCAATGAGATATGGTTCAAACATACCTTGCCTGGAATCTTTGACGGCTGTAGACAATCTCCTACATCATGCTCTGAAAGCCGCACCCACTGCCATAGTGAAGTGTTGGCGATACAGACTCATGACCGGAGTATCGGGTTCAATTCCTATCAGACCACCCACTGCCATAGTGAAGTGTCGGCGATACAGACTCATGACCGGAGTATCGGGTTCAATTCCTATCAGACCACCCACTGCCATAGTGAAGTGTCGGCGATACAGACTCATGACTGGAGTATCGGTTCAATTCCTATCAGGCCACCCACTGCCATAGTGAAGTGTCGGCGATACAGACTCCTGACTGGAGCATCGGGTTCAATTCCTATCAGACCACCCACTGCCATAGTGAAGTGTCGGCGATACAGACTCATGACTGGAGTATCGGGTTCAATTCCTTTCAGACCACCCACTGCCATAGTGAAGTATCGGCGATACAGACTCATGACTGGAGTATCGGGTTCAATTCCTATCAGACCACCCACTGCCATAGTGAAGTGTCGGCGATACAGACTCCTGACTGGAGTATCGTGTTCAATTCCTATCAGACCACCCACTGCCATAGTGAAGTGTCGGCGATACAAACTCCTGACTGGAGTATCGGGTTCAATTCCTATCAGACCACCCACTGCCATAGTGAAGTGTCGGCGATACAAACTCATGACTGAGTATCGTGTTCAATTCCTATCAGACCACCCACTGCCATAGTGAAGTGTCAGCGATACAGACTCCTGACTGGAGTATCGGGTTCGATTCCTATCAAACCACCCACTGCCATAGTGAAGTGTCAGCGATACAGACTCCTGACTGGAGTATCGGGTTCGATTCCTATCAGACCACCCACTGCCATAGTGAAGTGTTGGCGATACAGACTCCTGACTGGAGTATCGGTTCAATTCCTATCAGACCACCCACTGCCATAGTGAAGTGTCGGCGATGCAGACTCCTGACTGGAGTATCGGGTTCAATTCCTATCAGACCACCCACTGCCATTGTGAAGTGTCGGCGATGCAGACTCCTGACTGGAGTATCGGGTTCAATTCCTATCAGACCACCCACTGCCATAGTGAAGTGTCGGCGATACAGACTCCTGACTGGAGTATCGGGTTCAATTCCTATCAGACCACCCACTGCCATAGTGAAGTGTCGGCGATACAAACTCATGACTGGAGTATCGGGTTCAATTCCTATCAGCCACCCACTGCCATAGTGAAGTGGTCGGCGATGCAGACTCCTGACTGGAGTATCGTGTCAATTCCTATCACAGACATTTTTTATGGATTGTTTTTTGCCCCGGCCAGCTGCTACCCAGATCCAAATCAATGATCGTCTTAAATATCAAGACTGGGACAGACAGTCGAATTTCTTCCATTAAAGTGATTGGCCTCTGACAGCATCGCTCAAGTTTCATAACTAACACTGCAGGTGTCTGTATTATATCTTTGGCTTGGTTGACGCTGGGAACATTAAGAACGTAAGCATGGAAGGCCCTCTCATTCAGTCTCAAACCAGAATGAAAATCCGTAGCATCACCTTTATCATCTTCATCCTCGTCAATCAATATACAAAATGTCTCCGATTCTGTGCTCCTCATCTGCTCTCATGGGGGCTCCAGTTTCAATGACATCTCCATAATATAAACATTGTCACCTTACCTGCATATGGGAGGGTAAAACCCATACCTGAAGCAAAAGCAAAGTGTATATACTGCATCCTAAAAAGTACTGTTGTAAAAAGATAAACCAGCACAGTTCTGTTCGCTCTTCAGACAACTTACAGCACTTATTAATCATAGGGCAGCAAATGCCATCAGCAACCTCTTCCAGAATCTTTCGGTTTTCATATCAGCATCTGCACACAGACAGACAGACAGACAGACACACACACACACACACACACACACACACACACACACACACACACACACACACACACACACACACACACACACACACACACACACACCACACAACACAGACAGTCTCTCTTTCTCTCTCTCACACACACACACACACACACACACACACACACCACACACACACACACACACACACACACACACACACACACACACACACACACGTAAAGTTTCACACACAGAGTCACACACAGACAGACAGACAGACAGACAGACAGACAGACAGACAGACAGACAGACACACACACACACACACACACACACACACACACACACACACACACACCACACACACACACACACACACACACATATGCGTGCGCGCAAGCACGTATGCACACACACAAGCACACACACACGCACCCCTCCAACCACCCGAAACACAAACAACAAAAAACACCACACACACACACACACACACACACACACACCACACACACACACACACACACACACACACACACACACACACACACTTACACACACCACTCACGTGCACGCGCATGCCCCCATGCACGGACACACACACACACACACACACACACACACACACACACACACACACACACACACACACACACACACACACACACACACACACACACACACACACACACACACACACACAGGGATTCACTAGATTATGTCTATGTATGTATGAATGTATGAATGTATGCATGCATGTATGTATGTATGTATGTATGTATGTAGTATGTATGTATGTATATATCAGACAATGGCGACCAGAGCGGCTGTGCCTTCACGTCGCTCTGCTTGAATTTCCTGTCTGCCGTCCATCCGTGGTCACTGTCCTCGATAACACAGTCAGTCCAGCAATGCAAGGCGCCTGGCCATTGATTACTGAAGCGAAAGCTTCAGTCAGAGCTGCGCTTCGGAGTGGAGTGATTCGGCGTGGTGGACCCAGTCAACGACCAGGAGCAGCCCCTGCCAACGGGTCAACACACATTGCCACTGGACTTTGCCGCCCGGAGACGTGGGCGCCCTTTGAAGGAACAGTCCACGAGGGCAGACTTCGAACGAACCGAGCGGCTGTTTCGTGAGTCTATCCGAACGAAGCATGCAGATGCCGTCAAGTTTGCTCATGGGGATTTTCGACCATGGCTTCGTCTCCTAGGCAAAGTTCAGAACGTCCTCCACTTTCTGGAAGCGCAGCGTGACATCAACCCTACGATGACGAAGACGCCAAACGAAGAGGCGTCACAGGCCCGGATTTAAATCTTCGCGTTCTGAGATTTATCTGGAGAGCTGTCAACAAGTTCCCCATTCAAATCGCCGAACAAATTCAGCATGAATCGGAGAAAGATGAGTTGCGGCAGAAAATCGAAAAAGGTCTTCACTACATTGACCACACCATCTTCCCAAGTCTTAGGAAACACTTCAGACAGATGGGTGGAAGACAGGATCAATATACAGCGCGGAGCATGGAAAAGCATGAGCTAACGCAGCTTTGGTTAGACAATCAGAAACGTGCCATTGAGATCATCAAGAACGACAGCAGATCAGAAGCACGACCCACTTGTCCCATTGAAGTGGATGTGTTGACGGAGTTTTTTCCAGCAGAAGAGTGAAAAGGTATTAGAATATCCCCTCCCCCCTCCGCCCTGGCCTGTCAACATCGCCCCTCTTCCTCCTCAAGAAGAGCTGCAGTTAGACCCGTTCACTGAGGACGAAGTGGTATCTGTGGTGAAATCGCTGAAGAATAACACAGCGCCTGGATATGATGGAGTTGAATATTCTTTTCTGAAACAACATCTGCAACGTCTGTCATTGCCTTTGACGGCAATATTAACATTTACTGGAGAAACAAAAGAATTCCCACTGATTGGAAACATGCCACGATCACTTTACTTTCCAAAATGAAGGGCATGTGATG
>CM031625.1:54671691-54675346 GCA_018398815.1 Conus ventricosus
GTGTGTGTGTGTGTGTGTGTGTGTGTGGTGTGTGTGTGTGTGTGTGTGTGTGTGTGTGTGTGTGTTGTGTGTGTGTGTGTGTGTGTGTGTGTGTGTGTGTGAAGTGAATTCATTTAAAAATTGTCTTTATTTGATGGCTGAAGAACAAGCTGTCGAGCTTTTTTCTTCACATCCTGCACTAACGAAAAGAAAGAAACAAACATAGCATGCAACGTGGAAAATTACAAATAATATTTTCATAAGAGTACAGCTTCGATATATATATATATATATAATATATATATATATATATATATATATATATATAGATGAATATAATTAAAAAGCCTAAAATGACTTTAAAAGTGCTCGACCCTTGGGGAGCAACATTTGTTAAAATTTTAACATATAATATATATATATATATATATTATATATATATATATATATATATATATATATATAATATATATATATATATAAAATATATATATATATATATATATATATACCATATTATCGTACCTGAAATGATAAGAAACTATTGTTAAACATCAATTTCAAATGCAGACAGAGAGACAAAGAGAGAGACATTGACACTAACACAAGCTTATCGAATAGGCCTTAGCCCCTTTCAATGGAGGGAGATAGCATGGACTACTGGATTCGTTGCGTGCACGTGCGCGCGCTTGCACACATACATGCACGCGCGCTAGCGTACACACACACACACACACACACACACACACACACACACACACACACACACACACACACCACACACACACACACACACACACACACACACACACACACGCACGCAACACAACACAGGCGTGCACATGCAATTAGTGTACGCAACATGAGAAATAATTACTATTCATCATCGTTTGAACATCATACAACGTCGTCGTAATAGCTATCTGTTTTCATTGGTGTCAACAGTTTGAAGTCGGAGCTTAAATCAAAAGAGTAAAAACTTAGAAAAATTAAGAATGTTTTCCTCGGACAATTTCAAACATGCTAAACTGTTCCTCCCAGCACAATCGCCATAGCCAATATTTGCATATACTTTCATCTATAACCTTTGTATAGCGGGCATTCAAAAACGAAGGGAATTTCTGCTTCAAGTTTGTCAGTACAAAAAGAACACTTGCCTCTGCGTATTTTTTGAATAACGGTTTTTGTGAACATTAATCTGTGAAACTCCCAGCCTAAACTGGGCCAGTACATTGCGATATGTGTCCATCCATAGGACATCCAGATATTTCTCTCTTCCAAAATATGTTTTATATTGTCTGTACACAGAGAATCTACAACTAGTTTCCAAGTGGTCATACTATCGGAAACAAAAAGAACTATACAACCTTTTCTTAAACTCTTTGAAGAACAAAAAAAAAATTGATAACACTTGACTGGGTCTTTTTCTGAACAACTGTATAATTCGAGGATTGGTGGTAAAGACCGAAACAAAAAAAAGGGGCGGGGGTTAAAGAGGAAACAAAATCAATGCACAACGTTTCGACTCTTAGAGTCTTTTTCAAGTGGCATGAAACTGAGGACACAGGGAAATTGTTTCAACAAATCTGAAGTGACAAGAACTCAAAACGCAAAACACACACACATAAAGGGGGAAGACAAGGGGATTGTTTCAACAAATCTGAAGTGATAAGAAGTGATAAGAACTCAGAAAACCCCGCACACACACACACACACACACACACACACACACACACACACACACAGAAAACCCCGCACACACACACACACACACACACACACACACACACACACACACACACACACACACACACACACACACACACACACCGCGTGTGTGTGTGTGTGTGTGTGTGTGTGTGTGTGTGTGTGTGTGTGTGGTGTGTGTGTGTGTGTGTGTGTGTGTGTGTGTGTGCGGGGTTTTCTGAGTTCTTAGCACTTCTTATCACTTCAGATTTGTTGAAACAATTCCCTTGTCTTCCCCCTTTATGTGTGTGTGTTTTGCGTTTTGAGTTCTTGTCACTTCAGATTTGTTGAAACAATTCCTGTGTCCTCAGTTTCATGCCACTTGAAAAAGACTCTAAGAGTCGAAACGTTGTGCATTGCTTTTGTTTCCTCTTTAACCCCCCCCCCCCCCCTTTTTTTTTTTTGTTTCGGTCTTTACCACCAATCCTCGAATTATACAGTCTTTGAAAAACAGTTTCTCTTGTCCACAACCAACCACACTTGCTCAAACCCATTCTCATACAAAACAGTTTGAATTTTTGTGACCCAAGTGTTAGTTCCACGTTTATGCATCTTTAAAAGCATGTATAAAATTTCTTAGCAATAAGCGAAACCAGTATTTAAGACATTTTGAAACAGAATTCATCCATAAAGGATACCTGCCTAACTCACCATAGAGCATATCATTTGGGATCTCATCAGTAACATGTAGCAAACGTTTACATGCATAAAGATGAACACGCTCTATCTGTTCAAACCTTTCAAATTCCATACCTCTTCTCCATACAACAAAACGGGAACAACCTGACAGTCACAAAGTTCAAAAAATATATCAACTGAGTTACAATCTATTCTGTTTAAAGTTTTCAAAATCTCCATTGTACTTTTTCTTCGCTCTACTTGTAGTATATTCCATTGCTGTAGTGAAGCTGTGACGAGTGGAAAAGGTCAGCCCTAAGTGTTTGTATGAATAAACAACTTCAACTTGATTACCATCTAAAACCATTTTTTTTCCCGTGATCCTAAAAACCCACCCTTCCTGAACACTCTTATTTTAGATTTATCCATAATGACAGTCAGTCCTAGTCTGTGTGCAGATACATGAAGATTGTTCAGCGGATTTTGTAGTCCGATCACTGTTGTTGATAGCAGAGTAAGATCGTCAGCGAAAAGCAGCAGAAAAAGATCAATGTCTGAAGAACTGAGAGACAGGCCATGCCTACCTTTAACAGTCAGTTCATTAGCTAATTCATTTATTAGTAATGAGAAGAGCATAGGACGCATTATACAGCCTTGTTTCAGACCTTGCAAACAAAGAAAGAACTCTGAGAGACCATTCTTGGTCATTACACAGGATTGTACAGGATTGTACACTTCTTTTTATAAGAACTGACAGAAAATTATTCTCTACTAACGGTGCCATACGCTTTTCGAAAATCGATGAAGGCAACACACATTTTTTGGTTCTTGGAGAAATGTTTTTCACTGTGTGTAAAATGTGATCCACTGTCGAGCGTCCCTTACGAAAGCCTGTTTGTGCATCGTTTAGCAAAGAGTTGTTCTCAGCCCATGCGTACAGCCTGTTACTATGATTTTGGTGAACACCTTTCCTACAACACTCAATAATGACATCCCCCTGTAGTTATCGGGATTGTTTCGGTCACCTTTTTGTGTAACGGTACAATAATCGGATTAGGCCATTTACTTCTGAAGGTGGAGGGATACAAAACCGACGTTTTCCAGTCAGGGGGAAACCATAGTCACGTAGGGCAGTAATGGAGGTCTACTCATGCCTCATGTCAGGACTGTGAGAAAATGAGCACTGGCAGGTGAGCTGCCTGCCGCTTTTGGAAAAGAAGATGAAACAAGGAAGGGAAAAAGTAGAGGTTAGTTTTCTTAATATATTATATATATATATATATAAATATATTTATATATATATATATATATA
>CM031625.1:54683394-54693394 GCA_018398815.1 Conus ventricosus
CCCCCCCCCCCCTTCCCCCAACACATACACACGCTCGCAGATGACAGTAGTAAAGGAGGAAAGGGGAAAACGTGTCTTTCTGCCTTGCCTACTGACAGGAGGGTGGGAGGCAGGTAGGCGGCGGGAGGGGGGGGGGGAAGGGGGGGGGGGGCATGCGTATCTTTCTTACATCACATTGTGGATGACAGCTTGTGTTTATTATGATTCTAGCTAGGTACTGTACAATGTGAATGAGGACATTACACCATGCTCATGTCTGTCCCCTCTTCCACTGAAATACAACGGGTGGCCTTCGTGAGTGGCTGTTTCTTCAAAGTTCTTCTGTTGCTCTTTGCAAAGTCCTAAGGTATCTTTCCATTTATGCGTGGGTTCTTCAATTCTTCCTGCTTGCTTCAGTGCTTTCAATGTTTGCTCGTTCACATAGACACTATCAACGCTGTCATGGGGTGCCAGCCAATTTCAAAGCAGGCTCGTCACTAAACGACCAAGGGTACCCTACGGCAACATTACCATCATACAAGCGTACGCACCAACTACAGAGTGCAGTGATGACGGTGTAGAAGACCTCTGTGACCAACTGAAGGAAGCCGTAGATCAAGTTCACACGATTAACTACCTAGTCGTATAAGGACACACACGAACACTAGCAACCCACCTTCAAGGCCTGCGCGAATCAAATCGCTTTGGATTCTCGTTTCCACTGAAAAAAAACCCTGTTCGTAAATGCAGGAAAATGTGTGTGTGTGTGTGTGTGTGTGTGTGTGTGTGTGTGGTGTGTGTGTGTGTGTGTGTGTGTGTGTGTGTGTGTGTGTGTGTGAGTGTCTGTGTGTCTGTGTGTCTGTGTGTCTGTCTGTGTCTGTGTGTGTACGCGCGCGCGCACGCGTGTGTGCGTGCGTGCGCGTGCGTGCGCGTGCGTGCGTCCTTGCGTATGTGCGTGCGTGCGTGCGTGTGTGTGCGTGCGTGCATGCGTGCGTGCGTGTGTTGTGTGTGTGTGTGGTGTGTGTGTGTGTGTGTGTGTGTGTGTGTGTGTGTGTGTGTGTGTGTGTGTGTGTGTGTGCGTGTGTGTGTGTGTGTGTCCGTGTGTGTGTGTGTGTGTGTGTGTGTGTGTGTGTGTGTGTGTGTGTGTGTGTGTGTGTGTGTGTGTGTGTGTGTGTGTGGATGTGCATGTGCATTTGCGTGTGAGAAGGAGACAGAGACAGATAGAGACAGAGAGACAGATAGAGTATGTTCATGAACTTCTGGTTTCGTTGCGTGCGCGCTAGCGTACGTACGTACACACACACACACACACACACACACACACACACACCACACACACACACACACACACACACACACACACACACACACACACACACAGAGGCATGCACATGCAATTAGTGTGCACAGCTTGAGAAATCATCATGATTCGTCATCGTGTGAACATCCTACACCGTCGTCGCAATAGTTATCTGTTTCATTGGTGTTAACAGTTTGATGTCGGAGCTTAAATGAGAAGAATAAAAACTTAGAAAAATCAAGAATGTTTTCCTCGGACAATTCTAAGAATGCTAAACTGTTACTCCCAGATATACTTTCATCTATAAGCTTTGAATAGCGGGCGTTCCAAACGACGTGAATTTCTGTTTCAAGTTTGTCAGTACAATAGGGACACTTGCCTCTGCGTATTTTTTGAATAACGGTATTTGTGAATATTAATCTGTGAAACTCCCAACCTAAACTGGGCCAGTACATTGCGATATGTGTTCATCTATAGGACATCCACATATTTCTCTCTTCCAAAATATGTTTTATACTGTCTGTACACGGATAATCTACAACTAGTTTCCATGTGGTCATACTATCGGAAACAAAACGAACTACACAACCTTTTCTTAAACTCTTTGAAGAACAGTTTCTCTTGTCCACAACCAACCACACTTGCTCAAACCCATTCTCATACAAAACAGTTTGAATGTTTGTGACCCAATTGTTAGTTCCACGTTCATGCATCTTTAAAAGCATGTCATAACATTTCTTAGCAATAAACGAAACCAGTATTTAAGACATTTTGAAACAGAATTAATCCATAAAGGATACTGCCTAACTCACCATAGAGCATATCATTTGGGATTTTATCAGTAACATGTAGCAAACGTTTACATGCATAAAGATGAACACGCTCTACCTGTTCAAACATTCCAAATTCCATACCTCTGCTCCATACAACAAAACTGAACAACCGGGGAGTCAAAGGTTTGAAAAATATATCAACTGAGTTACAATCTATTCTGTTTAAAGTTTTCAAAATGCCCATTGTACTTTTTCTTCGCTCTACGTGTACTATCTTCCATTGCTGTAGTGAAGCTGTGACAGGTGGAAAAGGTCAGCCCTAAGTGTTTGTATGAATTAACAACTTCAACTTGATGGCCATCTAAAACCATTTTTTTCCCCTGGTCCTAAAAACTCATCCTTCCTGAACACTATTATCTTAGATTTATCCATATTGACAGTCAATCCTAGTCTGTGTGCAGATACTTGGAGATTGTTCAGCTGATTTTGTAGTCCGATCACTGTTGATGATAGCAGTGTAAGATCGTCAGCGAAAAGCAGCAGAAAAAGATCAATGTCTGAAGAACTGAGAGACAAGCCATGCCTACCTTTAATGGTCAGTTCATTAGCTAATTCATTTATTAGTAATGAGAAGAGTATAGGACGCATTATGCAGCCTTGTTTCAGACCTTGCAAACAAAGAAAGAACTCTGAGAGACCATTCTTGCTCATTACACAGGATTGTACAGGATTGTCCTCTTATTTTTATAAGAACTGACAGGAAAAAAGCATCTCTACTAAACGGTGCCATACGCTTTTCGAAAATCGATGAAGGCAACACACATTTTTTGGTTCTTGGAGAAATGTTTTTCACTGTGTGTAAAAATGTGATCCACTGTCGAGCGTCCCTTACGAAAGCCTGTTTGTGCATCGTTTAGCAAAGAGTTGTTCTCAGCCCATGCGTACAGCCTGTTACTATGATTTTGGTGAACACCTTTCCTACAACACTCAATAATGACATCCCCATGTAGTTTATCGGGATTGTTTGGGTCACCTCTTTGTGTAACGGTACAATAATCGCTTTAGTCCATGCATCGGGAAATAATCCATCAACGACAAAAGCTTATTGCAATAAGATTTTCAAATATCTTATTATTTCCGGTTCAGCGGATTTTAACATTTTCTGCCAGAACACTATCTGGTCCTGCTGCTTTCTTACACCTTAATTGCTTAATTGCTTTTCTTATCTCCGCCTCGCTTATTTCGCAATCTGCTTTGTTACCCTGCCACTCAATATTTCCCCTTTCTTGATCTTGCCTTCAAGCTGTGCTGATCATTATCAGTTCGACCTTGGCAATGCTTCTCCACAAGCATTATGGTCAGATTCAGTTCTATTACCAACTATGATATACTGTCGACTATTTGAGAGAAATCGACATCAGTTAAGAAATAGTCTACATCACTATGACCATGTTCAGACATATAGGTCAGTTTTCCTTCTTTGTCTCCTGTCACATAACCATTCATGATTAACATACTATAGCAAAAACTTATTTCAAGGAGTTTTCTTCCAAAATCATTAATTTGAGTGTCATTTGATCTTCGGCTTAGTTGCCACAAATGCTCATTTTGAAATGGATTACTTGCCTCATCGTTGTCCTGAAGAAGATCTACATTTATTTGATGGGGTCAGTGCGTTAAAATCGCCAATACAGATCAATTTGACGTTATCACATTCAACTGTCAGGTCATGTAAACATCTGTCTATATCATCAATAAGACAGTTACTTTCGGATTGGTCATAAAAGGGACTGTCTGTAGGAGGTACGTACGTAGAATCTGTATGGAGAAAGATACACAACAATTTGAACCCTGGCAAAATCCCTAAACAGAGTAACAGGAACCAGACACTTTAAGTAGGTCAGAGAGGACGGAGGCAAACAGCATTCAGGAAAAAT
The DNA here is from genome assembly GCA_018398815.1 of Conus ventricosus. NCBI lineage: Eukaryota > Metazoa > Mollusca > Gastropoda > Neogastropoda > Conidae > Conus > Conus ventricosus. The sequence continues at coordinate 54,687,384 of CM031625.1, forward strand.
GGTAGCGACCATCTGGGTAGGCTTCATTAAGGAAGAAATCTCAACGTCACTTTGCAGAGCCCTGATCAACAAATCTGCGATTACATTAAAGACGGTCAAAACAACAACAACCAGGGTCTAAACTGATATATCCCTTCTTGGCAAGAGAGCTGAACACAGCATAGCAGAGGTTGTATGGAACATGTTCCATTTGATGTGCCACTTGCTCATACACCAGATGCTTAGAGTGAAGGTAGATTGCAAGAGCAACCACCTTGTTCCTCTCCGCCAAAGTGTTTCTCAAGCCAGAGTTCATTTTTCCCAACTGTGTCATCCACTTTATCAGATGTTTCGATTGTGAAATGAATCAAACGTGTGCATAGTGAGCAGGACAGTATTGCTCATTGATTTATTTACTTCTGGGGGTGGAGGGATACAAAACCGACGTTTTCCAGTCAGGGGAAACCATAGTCACGTAGGGCAGTAATGGAGGTCTACTCATGCCTCATGTCAGGACTGTGAGAGAATGAGCATTGGCAGGTGAGCTACCCGCCGCTTTTGGAAAAGAAGAAGAAACAAGGAAGGGAAAGAGTAGAGGTTAGTTTTCAAAGTGTGGCCATTTCCTTATATATATATATATATATATATATAATATATATATATATATTATATATATATATATATATATATATATATATATATATATATATATATATATATATATATATATATATATATATATATATATATATATATATAAACTACGAACTATTCCAAGAAATCACTGCCATTCTTGGACATCTTCATCCATCTGAAGCGAGGTTATCTGTACACAGACCTGTATTCCAAACCTACAGATGCTCGTACATACTTGGCCCATTCATCCTGCCACCCTTACCATACCATCAAAAACATTCCTTATGCCCAGTTCCTGCGCCTCCGCCGCGTCTGTTCTGACATGCCAACCTTCCAGTCTCGTTGCCAGGATATGGAACGTGATTTTCTCCAGCGAGGATACAGCCCTGTGACCATCCAGGAGGCAAAAACCAAAGCCAGCCATGTTCCCCGACACGAGACTCTCAGCTATAAGACGGAAGACAGGCAACACAACCGAGTTCCATTCATCATCACCCACAACCCCTCTAATCCCCCATTCCGTTCTTGGTTTGCAGAACTCCAACCTCTTCTCCACATGAGCCAGAAAATGCGGAAGGCTATGCCTTCCTAACCCATACTAGCCGAAAGAAAATCGCGGTCTTTGAGAAATCTGCTCATGCCATCAGCTCTCCCGATTCCAGATGACATCTATGCTGGATGCTTCAAATGTACAGCTGAACACTGTGTAGTTTGTGAAAACCATCTAGTTGAGAGCAGAACATTCAGTAGTATGCAGACAGGAGAGACATTTACCATCCGTCATCGACTGTCCTGTGACAGCAGCAATATCGTCTACATGCTGTACTGCACCAACTGTCAGAGTACACAGTACATGGGTGAAACTATGCTGACACTGAAAGATCGCTTCTATCTGCACAGGTCTAACATCAAGTTGAACAATGGTGCATGTGTTCATGTCAACAATCATTTCAGCTTACCTGAACACTCTCTGAAGAACATGAGATGCATTGTGGTGGAAAAGGTCCACAGCCTGAACAAAACCGCAAGACAGAGAAGAGATTTCTGGAAGAATGAACTAAAGACAGTTTATTCCTTTGGGACTCAACGGCCTTGATTCCGATGGACACTGATTTGCAGAGTGGAGACGGGGGAGTCTTGGTTAACTTATGGGAGGGTGGGGGCATAATGTGGTTGGGTGGAATTCTTTATGTGACCTGCACGTGTGTGTATATGTGTGTTTGTGTAAATACTGTTATGGAATGGTCCCTGTGGCAGAGGGACTTGGTTCTCTGGCGGTCTCGGTGGCAGAGAGACACGTATATGTGTGTGTGTGTGTGTGTGTGTGTGTGTGTGTGTGTGTGTGTGTGTGTGTGTGTGTGTGGTGTGTGTGTGTGTGTGTGTGTGTGTGTGTGTGTGTGTGGTGTGTGTGCACGTAAGTGTGTGTGTATGAGTGTGTACGTGTATATGTGCGTCTTTTTTTTTTTCAACTTCATCTCTTAATCTCAATTTTTTCTTTTAAATAGCAGAAACACTGACGTCATAGCTATGACAACTATGGTCAAATGCGTCAATACTTATGACGTTCTTACCTTGTCAATAAACAAGCCCCAGAAGAAGGCCGCATGGCCGAAAATTTGGCAAAATATTATGACATTAAGTGCGTTGTGTTTCCTTTTAATATATATATCTATATATCTATCTATCTATCTATATATATATATATATATATACGCACCACTGAGGAAGGCATTAAAGCCGAAAATTTTGGAAATCTTTTTATCTTGTCTGTTGTGGTTTTTAAACTCTCTGTTTTATATATATATATATATTATATATATATATATATATATCAATGAACTAATAAATTCCAAGGATAAGTACCGAACACTATTCAAGCAACTTACAGAGCAGCTTGGTGTTGCAATGACTGCAAGAAATATTCAATTATAAACAAAGCTTGCTCTTATGTCTTAGATTGAAGAAATAGGGGGAAACAAGCATTCATACCTGCAGTGGCAGATAATTCTGCCAAACTAACAGTATGTGCTTGAGTGGATGAATGGAGAAAAATAAAATAAATGCTTCTCAAAATGAGCCTTTAGCAAGCTTATGGTCTCCAAGAGGGAGACAGTCTCCAATGGGGAGGAAACCCACTAACATACAACTCCTGGTCAGACACCGATATTTCGAAACCTAATTGTTTCTCCTCAGTGACCGCGGAAAGTGGTAATTTGACTCCTCTGCCTTTTCGGTTTTAAGAAGAATGCTATCCCAGAAAAAGCTGGTGTGCAATACCGTAGTATGTTGTTGAGTTTTCAAAAAACCAACCAAAGGTGCCACCTAAGAAGCAAAAGAAAATCATGAAAGAGCAGAACAAGCTACATTTTCTTGTGAAAAGTAGAGAATATAAAAAGATAACCTCTTAAGACACAAGTGCTGAGGGCCAGTTCTTGGAATGAATCCACAAGGGACTAAAATACAATGAACTAATCATTTCCAAGGACAAGTACCGAGCACCATTCCAGCAACTTACAGAGCAGCTTGGTGTTGCAATAACTGCAAGAAATATTCAATTATAAACAAAGCTTGCTCTTGCGTCTTAGATTGAAGAAATAGGGGAAACAAGCATTCATATATGCAGTGGTAGATAATTCTGCCTAACTAACAGTATGTGCTTGAGTGGATGAATGGGGAAAAATAAAATAAATGCTTCTCAAAATGAGCCTTTAGCAAGCACAAGCAGATACTGTTAAAACCAAGCTGCTAAAAACATCTACAAATTTGTTTTACACTGTGCGGTCGTCAGGATGTGATGAGCTTGTATTGCCAGTGCCACGTATATATATATATATATATATATATATATAATATATATATATATATATATATATATATATATATATATATATATATATATATATATATATATACATATATACACATATATATGGCTAGCTGGCTTGCTGTTGTTTTTTCCCGTGCTACATGTGTTTCTCAGGTGTTGGTTTTATTCACTGATAGGAACTTCCATCTGTGTCTGCAATGTTAACCATTTCTGTTCTAACATTTAGAGTTGCCAACTGTAGTTTATATAGTATAATGTATTTCTCTGTAAGGCACAGCTTACATTTTTGGAAATGTTGTATGGTGCTGCTCTTTTTAAGGTTTTCCAAGATATGTTGTAGTCTATGTTTTTATCTTTAAGTTTCCAAATGTATTTACTCAATTCTGTTTGGTTTTTATATCTTTCTCTGTTGAATGATTGTTTGTTGTTTGAATATCTAGTTTTGAATTGATTTTCACTGATACCTACATATGTTTTCTTTGTGTTCTCTGACGTTACAGTGGCTTGGTACACAATGTTGTTGTAAAGGCATTTGTTGCTTAGGGGACACTGTTCCTTTTTGGTTCAGTTACAAGATTTCCTTTCGTTACCCTCCTTTTTCTCTGTGCTGCTTTTCATTTTGTTTGCTGAATCGATGGCATTTTTAAGATTCGGCATACATGAATATGATAATTTGATGTTGTTTTTGTTGAATATCTTAAATAATTTATGGTCTTTTGGGAAAGATGATGTCAAGATTTTAAAGAATTCTTTCCCTACATTTGTTTTAACTCTTGCATCATATGGGGGATTGTACCATGTGATATTCCTTTTCCTGTTCTTTCTGCATCTTTTGCATCTTTGTCTGGATCGTATCGTAGTTTGTAGTTGTAGCCACTTTTATGTAGCGCCTCTTGGTATTCAGCTGTAGCATTGTTGAATACTGTTTCGTTACATGACAAATTGGATAGTCTTTTATTTATGCTTTTGGGTATTGTTTTCAGTATGGAGGGTGGGCGATTGCTTTTGATGTTTACATAGACAGGCGTATCATTTGGTTTCTTGTATGGTTAATATGTGTGTTGGTTGAGGTATAACGTTATGTCTAAATAGTTCACCATCTTTTTGTTTGCTTCTATGGTGATTTTTAAGTTTTGGTTGTGGAAAATTTTACACAATTCTTTTTTTCTAATTTTCAATATTCTTAGGGTTGTCATTCAGAGCGGCAAGGCCGTCATCCCTGTACAGTCCTGAAAACAAAACCCATCTTACCAGGGTTTGGAGCTGCAGGTGAAGCCAACAGAAGAAGGATGATGAAGACCGGAAGACACAGCATTGTGCTTGTAGTCAGTTTCCTGTACAGAACAGAGAGATAGATAGACAGAGAGAGAGAGAAAGAGACAGAGAGACAGAGACAGACAGAGACAGACAGGACAAACAAAGACAGACAGAAAGAGAGAGAGAGAGAGAGAGAGAGAGAGAGAGAGAGAGAGAGAGAGAGAGAGAGAAAGAGAGAGAGAGAGAGATAGAGAGAAGAGAGAGCGAGAGAGAGCAATTTAGATAGAGTGCTTGTGTGCGTGCTCAGCTCTCTCTGTGTGTGTGTGTGTGTGTTGTGTGTGTGTGTGTGTGTGTGTGTGTGTGTGTGTGTGTGTGTGTGATGTGTGAGTGTGTGTGTGTGTGTGTGTGTGTGTGTGTGTGTGTGTGTGTGTGTGTGTGTGTGTGTGTGTGTGTGTGTGCAACTTTGTGTTTATTGTCCACACACACACACACACACAACACACACACACACACACACACACACACACACACACACACACACACACACACACACACACACACCACACACACACACACAACACACACACACACACACACACACACACACACACACACACACACACACACACACACACACACACACACACACACACGCACGCACCCCACACACACACATTTTTTTGTTTTTAAGTTCAAATCTTTGCCAAGTTATTACTATAACGATGGAAGAATTGTTAACCTGCACTTGTTTTCCCCCACTACTTAATTGTTCAGCATTTTGTTTGTTTGGTCAATCAGTGGGAGATTGCATCTCTTAGGAGATCCAAGTAAAGGTTGTTCTATACAATTCTTAGCCACTCGCAATGCTTGGGTTATTGAACAGCAGAGCTGACCACTCAGACTGTTCCATATCTTTTGATCTCCCTTGCATCCTTGAAGGGATCCTCAAGCATACGCTCAAAGATTGTTCCCTACATTTTATACTGTTTGAATAATGCTGTTAGTTTTTCAGCAACATTTTTGCTCTCCACACTTTTGTTTTGTTCCATTTTACTACCCTTCGCTGGCTGCTTTGAGGGTACTGTTGGATTCTTTCTTGAACCCTTGGTAGGGAGAACACCACAAATTATGGACTGTGGTGTGTCTCTATTTGACACCAAGAGCACAGACACAATCAGCCGTGTCTCCCTGATGAGTCCGATCCAGCGAACGAAAGGCCTAGGAGCAGCAATACAAATAAATGTGCCTTTGAGAGGAATTACGATGGTTTCCTCAGGCAGCTAGTGAGGGGTTTCTCATATTTATAATATAT
>CM031625.1:54698394-54700724 GCA_018398815.1 Conus ventricosus
GTAGGTGCGTCTGCCATTGTGTATTTTCTTTTTGCTGTGTGCATGAATAGTGTATGAATAAGTGCAAATGGTGGATGTAAGCGCATTGAGTTGTACAACAAGAAATGCGCTATATACGTATTATACATTATTATTATTATTATTATTATTATTATTATTGCAGAGATCATTATCAGTATAATGACGTTTTTCTATGAACCCTACAATGACGTCAAGCTCACAATGATAACCACGTTCGCAAATTTTCAATTTCTTTCTAAGAAGGCTGGGTGGAGCGGAGGGGGCGGGGATGGGGGGGGGGGGGAATTCAGGGGGGGTGTCAGGCCCCTCACCATCACCCCAACCCACCCAGCCCCCCAGATCACCCGACTCCACACCCCCATCCAACTCCCCATCTCACCCCACACCCATTCACTCATTTGCCCACCTACCCCAAGAACACCCACCCCCATCCTAGCCCCAAGTCACGCATCCCCAATTCCCTCCCGTCCCCTCCCCCCCCCGGGACCCCCTAATTATTTGTATCCCCCGATCCTGGGGACCCAAGTACCCAAGACCCTTAAACTCCCCCACCCCCCTAACACCCAGGGACCCCACCTCCTGCCCACCAAGGTCCCCAGCCCATTCCCCAGGCCCTCCACTCTTGGGTCCCTGACCCCAGCCCCTGGGCCATCTCTTATTCTCCCCTCACACATCTCCCTCTCTGACCCGAGGATAGAGTTTGTCACTTGCACATGGGGCCGTCTGCCTCAAAACCTCCCCCTTCCAACCCTATCGCCCTCTCTGTCCTATCTCCCCTCTCTCTCCCCCTACCATACCCCCCCCCCTCCCCCACTATCTGCCCATTTCACCTCTCTCCCTCCCTAACCAGTTAGGAGAGTCAGAGAGTGTTGAGACCCCGAGGATAGAATGTTCTGAGTTTGTTGATCCAGAACTGCTCCCTTGCGTGCCTGTGAGCAAGGTTGTCTGTGAAGACCTGCTCTATGGGCATGCACCTCATGTCCTGCAGTGAATGGTCTTTTCTGTTGAAATGGCTAGTAACATGGGTGCCTGTGTTTTGCAGTATGTGGGTTCTGTGGAGGTAGAAGCGTGTTCTTAGGGCATTCTTTGTTTCTCCTACATACTGCGCCCATGACATTGTTGGCAGTAGAGCAGGTAAATGATGTTTGAAGACGTGCACGTCATGCTGTGTCTGATATATATATATATATATATATATATATATATATATATATATATATATATATATATATATATATATATAATATATATATATATATATATATATATATATAATATATATAATTTCAGTAATAAATCCTCCTCTAATGCCGCACCGACGTTTTGCCACGTGGTTCTCCTGTTGGTTTGTTTGAAAATAAAGAAGAAATAAAACAGGAACCCACTGTAGATTTTGGAGTTTTATTAGTCCAATATTTCGGTTTAAAACCTTTCTCAGGGACTGCACTGTGATGTGCCAATGAAGAATGAAACAAATAAAACAAGAAGCAAGCCCAACAGAACTCATTAAAGAGTCAAAACACTGTTACAGTTAACTGATCTCATACATGGAACATGAATTGCATGAATTAAACTTTCCAAGACTGTGAACTAAAATCACAAGATATTCATAAAGCTGACTGAGCAAACCCCAAAACAACCCACCATGTTGACACTTAGAGGGCCATTACTCCTTATTAGTACTCACACACACACCCCCTCACACACAAAACCACACACTCTCTCTCGTTCTCTCACACACTCACACACACACTCACACACTCACACACACACACACACACCACACACAACACACACACACACACACACACACACACACACACACACACACACACACACATACACATATATTATTATCCATGCATCCAAACAAACACACACACACACACTCTCTCTCTCTCTTCCACACACATTGTCACCGATCGGCGGTACTAAACCAGCCGTCCATGTGTTTGGAGTAATGGTAATTCAGAAATAGAGAGCGTGTGCGTGTGCATATGTGTATATGTGTGTGTGCGAGCGTGCGTGTGTAAGATTGGGGTTTTGGTTAAGGTGGAAGGTTAGGCTAGGTAGGGGGCTGGGGAAATAAGACATACAATATTCTTGAATTCCAGTCTTCATTATGGAAGGAGTGGAAGCGGGAGGTTGGTTTCGTTTCCGACTGTTACCCTTTTGTTACTTTGGTTCTACACCAGAGAAGGCGGGGCAGGATATCGGCTGTTGTTGGTGTTGTCAAGTCTGTGAGTTGTGGTAAATTGTCGTGTTGTATGCACGAGCAACAACTAGTCCGTTGGTCCGGCGTGTCAGCT
>CM031625.1:54701724-54731724 GCA_018398815.1 Conus ventricosus
GCTGAGTTTCCAGATCGTTCATTTTGAAGGGAAAATAAAATCTATTGATTAAAAAGTTATTAATCCCATGATTAATGGCGATAACAATGTTCCAATTATAATAGTATAAATCACACCTAGAGACTCTAATGACTTGTTTTAAAAACTGGATCTTGCGTTAATTCATACGTTAAGATCTTGTTCAGAATCAATGGGAGCAAAATCTACTGACTTGTTTAGTGTACAACTAAGAACCGTTTGCCCCACAACTTTGTCACCATTCTAGACCAGCTGCGCTTCATACCTGTTTAGGATACTTTTTAAAATGTCTTGCGGCGACCTCCTGTTGATCTGTTCATTGCTGAATTCAGTTCCGAGGAACTGTTTTGTTTTTCCACCTCGCTGCCAAAGAATACAACCTCTCCTTTTGGGACATAAACAGGCTTGGCCATCAACTTGTCTTTCATTAAGTTCGGAAGGTTTTTTTTAGGGGGGGGGGGTCAGCCTTGTAGCTGTAGGAGCTCATCACTGTTCATGTTTTTTATTAAATTAGATTATTTTATTTTATAAAAAATGAGCACCGAAAAAAAAACTTGTTACCAACCTTGTATACCATTCTGCTGTTATGGGAGGACTAAGTGTAGGATACTCAATGATTGGTAAAAGCCTGTTAAGAATTAAAACCAGCAGATCTTGGCAAACTAGACTGTGAGGATTCAGCAAAAGCTGTTTTGATATCATTGCAGCTTCGGTTGACTACGAAAAGTTTTTCTAGTTAAGCAAGGAATAATTCCGGACAATATACTATGTAAGAAACAAAATAACATTTATAAAAAATGGCTTCACTCGAGCAATTAATGATAGGCGGCGCTGTGGTGAATGCGGTTGCTTTTAGCGGAAGTAATTTCGGCATTTAGTAAACTGGGGAATGACGGCGTGAAGCAATAAAGACCTAACAAAGCTATGGAGGAAACTGAGCAGCTGCACAAAGACGCCTATGAAAGGCAGCGACTTGAGCAGTTTGATTTTATTTATGACACACTGGAAAAGACAGGGCATGAGTTACATATTTAAAGATGTTGATTGGCAATAAAACTATATTATCTAGTAACAGGCAAAACAGTCCAGGGACATTGCCCCCACAAATTCAGTGACTTTTATCAATCATCAGAAAAACAAAAGATGCAAAGAAATCGCGTTTATTGTCGTTGGTATGACCGTTGTGTATTTTGTTGCGCCAAATATTGGCTGAGTAAAAAAGAACAAAAATCTTATTATCGCCAATAGGATATTGGAAGTGTATCACAGCAATACAAAAGCTAAAGCCAAGCGCAGGTGGTCATGTGAAACAAAACAGCAAAGGAATGTTATCTAAACAAGCTATTTGGCCTAATTTATTTACCTGCGCCCAAAACGAATACAGAGGACCGCACTTTGTGATCACAACTAAAAACGACACCCATCCAAAGGATCTTTTTATTTACCTACTGATAGGATTAGACGAAAAAAGGATTTAAGTACGCACTCACAGTCATTGACATGGCTTCAAGTTACAAAGATGCAGAACCATTAACACAAAAGAGTGCTTCTCTGTTTGCTGTCGATATACAACTGATATACCAACGAGGGCCACTAACTTATCCTCGCATGATTTCAACGTTGCTGATGGAAAAGAATTTAAAGGCCAAGTGTATCAATTATTGTTAAACACAAGTTAGCTATTAAAAGAGGCATTCCAGGAGTTCACATTACAGGCTTTAGTTGAAAACTTTAACAAACAGTTAGCCGAAAGACTTTTCCTCCTACCAGTATCATAGAGAAGCTGAATGAAATTCTCGCCAAACAGATGGGTAGAAGATGCCCTCATGTTTGCGCGCAATGAATAATGAAGAATTTAAAGGCCTAAAACCTAGTACAAGCAATCAAAAGAAAAAAAAAAACAATAAATGTTGAGAGGAGAGTCTTCATCGGCAAACTATTACGTTTGGTTTGGTGAAAGTAAGGTACCGTTATTCCGGGGAAGCAGAAGGGGACACTCGCATCAGTGGCAAAAGATCCAGTTTGGATTGTTGACCCGTACGAAATAAAAAGAATTTTGTAAAATGAATCCGCCCGTGTTTATTTACGGTAGAAAATGACACAACAAAACAACCGGCTCCTCAAAGATCTTTTGTGATGGAAGAACTGCAGATAATCCCGCCGGGCACAGTTCCGCTTTAATTAATTTCCGGTTTCTCCAGTGCCCGTTTGCATATGAAAACTTGGATTAACAACACGCGTTTGTGTTTGTTCTATCTAACGACTTCTTTGTTACAACAGTTGTGTTGATCTCATGTAGATTAGTTCGCGTTTACGTTGTCATGTTGAATAAGTCTTATTGCCAAACAAGTCTTCTTTGTAGTTGTCATGTGTATGTTTGACTGCACCAACTCTGCGAAGTATATCCTTGCTTTCTTAATGATTTTCTCCTGGCTCGAAATACTGTACATTTTTTCGATCTTAACCCCACTTACTCCTTGACACCTTTACAGATAATTCATCCTTATCTTTCCTTTTAAAAAACATTCCGTCTGTTAGTATTGAAAGCAAAGGCGAGTCTTTAGGATAATCGGATGTATCATACAACCCCGCATGCCCTTTTTAGCCACTTCGGGTTTCCATGTCTTTATGATTGTCTTCAGTAGGGATATCTATTAAAAAACTGTCTGTATCTGTGTAAAGTACTCGGGATCGGGATACGAGGGCGTAAAGTAGTCATAAAGAAAACTCTAACATCATAAAGTTTTAATTCTAAAACAGTAAACCCCAATAATTACAGGGTTTGTCCAATTTGACTTTCTTTGCTTCATTCATTATGCCAAAAAAGCTGATCATGATATCTTCTAAAGTCCTGATAATTAGTTTTGATGTCAAGCTTAATTGCTTCTTTCTCTCTGGTGACCAATCTAACATCTTGACGCTTGTGGCGGATTCTCCATGGTCTTTCCAAAACAAGTGGTGTTCTCAACTTGAAAAAGTCTTTTTCTGAAGCATCTGTGGATTTGGTTCTGAGACAGTGTTTTCAATGATGTATGGTTTCATGAAACTGTTTCTTGATAAAAGCAATATTACGATGAACGCTGTCAACTTCAAACCATGTCTTATAATAAAATTGTAGAAGTTTGTAATGTCAGACATAATTTTTTTGCCTCGAAGATTGGGCACAAGTTTAGCGCGGCTCTCTTGGATTCCATCTTTTGACTTTCTGCTGCTACTAATGGATAGAATCATTTTATGCAGGTCATGGAGTTCATGAGGATATTCTTAAATAACTTCAGAATGAAACCACCGCTGCTGATCAGGCGTTAAAACTGCCCAACCACTTTAAGGCTTTTTGAATATTATTCGGATGCCGCCTGTGTTTACATTTTAAGTTACGTAAAGGGAAGTGATTGCCGCCTTAGCCCCAACCATACAGATTGGTTTGCATCTAAATACATAGATAGTTAGACCTTTTACTGGGATCATATTTTTGTCCAAGTATTTGTTGTTTGCATTACAGTAATGATGCGGACGCCATACTATCCCTCCCCCGCAATCCGTTTTCAATAATCTGAATCATTGGTAGGTCAGACAATAAATCAATTTGTACTCCAGTAAAAAAACTTTTTTTAAGAAAGCATCCCAACTCATCCCGGGAGCAGAAATGTAATGCCGGGATCCAAGCTATAATGTTTCATGCTGGTCTTCCTATAATTTGCATAGACGTCGCCAACAAAACAAACATCAGCCTTAAATATGATCATGATAGTCTCCCATCGTTTTACAATCTAACTTCTGCCACGGCATCTTGAGCTTGATGGTAATCTGAATCACTGATCGTCCTTTCTACTAAAGATAGAAAAGAAGCGCCTTTAGGAGGAAGTGTATCTTCGTCAAAACCTTTCCCAACTGTTCATGTACTCATAAGGGTAAACGCCCTTTCTAACAAGAGTTGAGTCAAAATGTTCTTCCGTTATTGGGCAGGACTTTAAGGAATAGCCAGTGACTCTAATGAACCATCTGTGTTGCATTAGAGTCATAAAAGACATGTTATTTAGATTAAAGCACATGTACTGTTTTTGATGATGTGCAATGCATGACACCCTGAAGGCATCGTCCACTGCTTTCATTATAAGTGGAGTCGTAACTCGGCAAAGGTTGTGAAAGAAGATGGGCAGCTTCCATGTCTTAGGATAAACTTTAGTTGAAGAGTGCATTTGTAGTGCGCAGCTCTCTGATTTCGCTATTGTGATCATGGTCTCTTACTGTTGGATTACGCTGCGGTTTGATGAGGGCTAAACCACATATCCAACAGATTGAGTGGTGAGGCATACTGGTTGTTTGGTCTTCAGGAGTCATCATGATTCTGATAAATTCAGATTATTTAGAACAATCATTACGGCACTTGTGGACATGCCCTGTAAAAAATCTTCTAGCGCATCGGGTCTCTGTATAAGTCTGGCCCTTGAAATGAGCGCCATCCGGACTAACAACAATGAAGCAAATGAACGAATCTGATGATTACTCATTAAGACGGTTTTTCGAAGTTTTTGTGGCGCTGGCCCTGCATAAGGAACAATGAGAGGTGATTCAAAGTCTGCGTAAACTACGTAGGACTTGTTTTGCAGCCGTTTTCCAGTTCTTAAAACTAACTTTAGATCTGGCGGGGGGTAGTTAGTTCTGTCTTACAGTTAACAGAATTATACAATGTTTTATATGTTCAAGGCGCGGCCTTGAGCGGGTTGGAATTCTTGTTAAACATTTTCTACAGAATTCTTGTTTATGTTCATGCTTTGAGTATGCGCTAATAATCTGCCTCATTGTGCGTATCATGTGTAATTGGGCATGCCTGCTGGCGAAACATTAGGAGTAAGTCACATGACTTTTGGCGGTTCGGCCTAATTTGTTGGACTGTTCTTGGGGACACTTTAATTGGCTCCAAATTTGTTTTTCTATCCCATGTGTATACTTAACAGTTATGGGTTGTTTTGTTCTTCAAAAACTGATCATTTGGTTACACTAACAGGAATGGATATTCCATTGAGTTAAGAGCTTTGCGCGTATTGCCGATTGTTAGTCACTCTTCCTGCGTTGTTCGCGGACATGATGCGCCTTTGCAAGATACGCACCACATGAATTTGGTGTCTGAATTTTTTATGTTTAAAACGGCTCTTTTTAAACAACTCCCGAGGTAGCGGAATGTAAGCCGTGCCTACAATCGGTGCTCATACTTAGCCTGTTTTAATATAATCTCTAAGACTTCGCCCTTGACCACCAGAGCCTCTCATTTTTGCTTCTTTCAGGGCAGCGTCAAACTGTGTTAAGCAGTTCGATCTGCCCACCCGCGGTGTTAAGTCATTATTGAGAAAGAATAGTCTGCTGTTTAGTGAGACCCAGACTTCTAGATTTTCTTCATTTATTGTTACATAGTCGATTAAATACAGCTAACATACTTTAAAGGCGGGTCTATTGTTAGTTTACCTGGAACTTGAGAAATTGCATAAACAACGCTTGCTTGTACGTTTGTTGGGTTCAATGACTTCTAAATCAATATCATTCAGTGCTCTTGATAAAGCTCTCTCTCGAGCATTCCTTCAAACTAATTCGTCTTGTCCTTATATATCTTAGCCATGCTGTCTTTCTTTTCTAAGGCCAAAAATATTTATTTAAATTAAAAAAAATTACTTAATCCAGAACCATATCAACGGTTCTTTTTTTGCGCATTGGACTCATATAAACTAAAGTATAAACACCTTGGCGTTTGTTAATGTGAGCTGTTTCAGAACAGAGTTTAATGGTCTGTTTACTTTTTTTAAGCATTCCTTTTTTATCTGCTCGGCGTCTGGCTGTGAGAATAACTTGTCTCGCCTTTCTTTGAAGATCAAACTTTTGTCTTTTGTAGTCATCATAATCGGGCCAGTAACGAATAAATTTCTTCATCCGTGTTGTTTGGAGTTCAACGCGTTTTTTATTGTCAGTTTAATACGAAACTAAGTTATAGCCCCGATTATTAGTTGAACCATAGCTGTGTGCTTTTTGGAGTTTTAGTTTTTTATTTTTGCCAAGCCGCACTTACAAGCTAATGAAACACAGGCCGAGGAGCTAAAGACAAACCTTCCTAGAGGTAAAGCTGCGGGTGCGGCCTATGCCCGTTGCTAAGAGACCAACACTCGTTCTCTGATTGGGCGCTTATTGTCGAGGCTCCTGTATTGACATATGTAACAGCATTTAAGGCTAAGCAGAATAACTTCGTTTGGTTTTGCTGGATATTTGAAAGGTCTTTGCTCTAGTTTTTGTTGCATTTGTTGTATGTTTGTTTAATCTGAAGGTTTTGTTTTTACTTCAGGGGTTTCTATAACTGCCAGAATTGCCTGCTATCTCTTCTCTTGGCTTTTCCGGTGATGTAGGCACATTTGGATAAACCTTTACAGGACATGCTTTTTATAAATGTAATAATTATTTAGGTATAATACATCTTCTAATCGGTTGATTTACAATATTCAGCTGCGCATCATTATTAATTAATAAAACATAATGTACATTAAGCGTTTTCGGCTTCTTCTTCTTTATCAATTGAATGTTATTACGTCTCTCACTCCTCCCCCGCTTCCATACAATCTCATTACCTCTGGTGACCTTAGGTCAATCCATAAAACCGTATTTTGGTTTAAATAATATCAAGCCTAAATTGTGAAATGTAAATATTTAGACACTAGTTGCTGCTGTTGGATTTTTACCATCCCACCCCAACAATTTTTCTTATTTCGTCAAAATGATGATAAGGTCTAAGCCGTAGCGTAGATTTGGTTAGGATACCGTCAATTGTTAATTGCACTTTCGTTATTTTTGGATTAAAAATACTTTTCACTTGCTCTTTTGAACGGTTCTTCATCTTCACACAGCAATAAAATACCTTTTAAGCGATCTTGCTGTGGTGCTATAACCTAAAATTCCATATAGTGTCTGCCTGCTTTGGGATATGTTGTATGAAGATATCACTCTGTCGTAATAGATTGCTAATCTTGTCTTATATTGGTCTTTATCAGCTTTGCTAAAATCAGGGTTGCTAACAACGTCAAACTCGAACGAGATGTCAGAAATGCTGTACTTTGCTTCGGTGTCTGATGATTGATTAACGCGTTTTGCTATTCATTAAAGGTTAGGTCATATGACAATCTGTCTTTTATTGCTCTTGAAAGTTATGGTTGCATGCGCTTTTAGCACCAAAAATCTAAGGGGATGGAAAAAGCGATTTCCTTACGCAAAATTTACTGCTGCATACTTTTTTTCCGTTCTTTTTTTTTTAGTATTCTGCGCGCCTTATCTATGTTTAGCGCTTCTTCATTTCGGATTCCTTGAAAACGCTAGATCAGCCCTTTCATGCCCGGTTAGCCATAGATCAGAATAGGCTTAAAAATATCTGTCTGCATTGGTGTAAAGAAAATATTTCTTGCCCCTCAAGTTTTATAGAAATTTCTAACAATTGCCCGCCCAGATTCTTGTACAACTGTCCTGTTTGGTCTGTTGTTGAAGCGAGCGCTCATTTTGAACGTAAGACGCGAGAGCCTGGCACAATCTCTTCATCCGCTCCTTGGTCTGGAAATTTGGACAGTAAGAATTTGATCCCGCATCAATAGTAGATGGATTATTCTTGGATACAGTAATATTCCGCTAATTCTCCCTTCACGCCAGGGTTCTTTCATTCTTCTATACGGGGTCAGAATCGAGCCATGTGCTTAGTGCCCATTTTTTTATAAACAAAATAAAAGTTAAATTATTTAAAACTTGGCAGGAATTGAAGCTGAAGAAGATTATGATGGTTTTTGACCCTGGAGACGACATGAGTGAAATGATGCCTTTGACACGCATCGCTCATGCGCTCTCAAGGCCCGGAGGGAATGAATTAACAAAAGTTGCAGTCGGAGCAATTTGTTTACAAATGTTTAGGTCAAGAACCTCCCGAATTTATAGGACAAAATATGATTTGAATTAGAAGATGGTCATTTGTTTGTAAAAGGGCGTCAAGGAGAATCTGTTCGGCTTGACAACTAAACCAGGACCATCAAAGTTTTTAGCCAAGAGTACAATTATACAATGACTCAGTGTGAAAGATCAAAATCGCCTTGGCATTGCTAGACCAAAATTAGATGGGGAGCTGTGTCTTAAACTTCAAAACACATACTAGAACTCCCGACAGATTAACAAATGCCAAAACTTGGAACTTAAAGAATTAAACCAATCAGCAGGCGAATTTATAAATACAATAGAAGCAGAATACAGTTTTTCAGAAGGATAACAGCATTAAAGGACCATACACGATACCGTACCACATGGAGGTGAAATAGCGGACCTTGATCATGCTTTGAGAGGATCAGAGGCGAATTAAACAAACAATTTAGCAAAACTAGGTGAACTAGATGAGCATATAAAAGAGAAAAAGAAAAAACTCGTTGCGGCTGATGACGCCATATTAGGACCTGATATTAAAGTAAGAATTATGACAAAGACTAAAAGATCTTGAACAAGAAAGATCGCCAAGGACTTGAAGTGCTAACTACTAACCGAGACCAATTACGAAACTCAGGTGAAATAGAAATAAGAGAAACTATCGAAAAAAAAATTTCTATGAAGAGGGGGGGGGGGGTCGCAACGCTAGCAGAAGAATACGAACAACTGTTTAGTGAGCAAGGTGTCATCATTAGTAAGCGTTATAACGGCCTTAGGATTTGCATAAGTACCACTGGTGTGGCTATTACAGGCGGCGGTGGAGGTAAAGTCCAGTGCCTCCGCGCCATCGCCTCCCGCATGATAAATCATGGGTTAAAAAAAAACAACTGATCATCTTGCGAGTTTATTAAAAAATTAGCCAGTAATGCCGTAGACGCTTTACCCAGTATATTGGGGGAGTATTGTCAGCTGGCTTTGTCTACTGCAAGCAAAGTAGTTGGCTTTATGGCCGAGCACTTATGGACATTTGTTCATGTAATAGTTGGGTTACTATTTAGTAAGATAAAGACAAGTAATCCTATGCAGTAATCCTGCGAACAAGCGCTGTCTTTTAATATTCATGTGCATCCCCTGTGTGGCCTGGTTGGGGGCTCCTTTATATGTATGTGGTGGATTGTCGTGTACCCCCCCCCCGCACCACTGTATCCCCCCCCCTATGGTGTGTCCCAACAGGTTTAGTGTTCCCGGTTGGTGGTGGAGACTTTGTCGCATATAATTAGTCGAAGGACTTTTTCTTCGTCTCGGGCGTGTGGGAAAGAGAAAAAAAAGAAAAGATTGCTGAAGAAATAAGCTTACCTTCTCCCTTTGGAGGCGTGACAAAGTTGATGTTTCCGTAAAAGCCCAAATGGTTAGGTTTTTTTCCGCTCTCTTCGCACCCTTTGAGATTGTGAATGTAAAGGTAATCGTTTTCCTTTTCTATATATATTCGGGTCCTAGCATTTGAGATTTCATCACACACACACGCGAGGTCGTGGACAAGAAGAACAAAGATTGTTGGAAATAAAGCGAATGGAATTTCACTACTGTTCCTTTCGTTGTGGAGGTGTTGAGAGAAAAAACAAACTTGGAACGTGAACGCGATCTATTTTTTATATTCGGTTCCTATCGGTGGTTAGGACATCTTCGCCTCACATTTGATAGGACAAGGAAAGAAAAGATTTCCACCGCGTAAACGTGAGAGGCCACGGCGGAGGAGGAAACGTATATATATATATATGCACACTGACACCCGCGGCGTTTGTTAGGGTCAAAGCCGCGCACCGCCGCAGCAGCATCAGTGACCCACCACACAACACAACGGCGTGCGCGAGTCATGGTTGAGGCGCAACCTCCTCCGTCGGCGTACATACTCTCTGCCAGGAGGAAGAGCGACACCCTCATGGAAGTTGGTGAACGATGACAGGTGATGATCTGACTGCTAAGGGTCTGACTACGACTCCCGCGGTAGGAGTCAACCGCCCATTCATCATCGTCATCAAAAATCGTGGAAACCTCCCTCCCGCAGCCCACGAGTTTAGCCACCACCGGAGCTATCTTCAACAGAAAACAAATTCGTGTTGGGTAGTGTCCTGGCGTCCGATATCAAACGCGTGCGTGTGGTAGCTTGCGGCGGGCCACGAGGGGGTACTCTCGCTGGAACAAAACGTTTTTCAGCGCCCACTCGTTCGAGCCGACGCCCTTGTTGTCGCTGGTGTAGAACTGGCCGGAGTTATGATCGCGAAAAGTATTCATGGTCCTGGTGGAAAGGTGACTGTTACCAACCGGTTCCTGCCAAATATATTGATCCAGAGCGGGGCGTTTGTCGAGGTCAGTTGAAATACCAAAGTGGTGAGATATGCCACAACAAGTACCGGCCGCCCGGTGCCAGGTTATGATCCAAACTGGTGCGAAACTGAAATGTAGCGGATCAGGAGAAGTGCTGATGAAAAAGTTGGGATGTGGACCGTTACAGTACAATACCGGTTATAACGGCGGCGTTTGTCAGCCCGATTCAGCCGCCTTAAAAGCGGTTTCCGCTTACTTATGATACATGTGTACGGTACTGTTAGTAAGACCTTTTAAGGGATGCAACCCGGTCTTGACAAAAAAAACAGTCATGCGGTGACACGTGTTACTTCCCTTGCCATCTCTACGTCGCTAACATCGCTGTTCTCTCTGTCCACATTTTTTTTTATCTCATTAGACTTCCTTTTATGTATTTTTTATTTTTATTTTTTAATCATTCTTTTTAATTTTAATTTTAATCATGAAGGGGCGACTGACAATTAACCCCACTGACTGACCCACACGCACAAACTCCACACCACACACCACTGAAAAAAGGGATATGGTTTCATGAGCCTAATTGAAAAAAGGTGGTTGATAAAGGGGAATGTTCATGAGCTATGAAGGAAGGTGGTGTGATGGTGGCCTTGGCGCATAGAAGAGAGAGCTGCTGTTTGTCCACAGCGGCCCCAACATCGTCCAACTTTGGCATTGATTTCTCATCGAAGCCCGATATGTTATGAAATGATATGAGGAAGAAAAAAAAAAGGTAGCACACTCTCTCACCGTCTTCTTTTCTACTCAGGTCGTCTTCAACAAGAGAGCGCCTGTTCAAATAATGAATTTACTAAAACGTCAAAAGCAAACTTTTTTCTTGCCCACTAACAGAATCGTTAATACTCGGATAATCACTTGCCAGTCAGTCAATGAGCACAAACTGTTCAGAACTTGTCTCTCCGGATGTTTCAAACAAATATTGACTCGTGTGTGCTTTATGTGTGTGCTTTATGCGAGAATAAGACCAAACACTACTTCTCGCGCTAAAGCCGTAAATCATCTTACATTGAGTGGGCTGAAAATGCCTAATATGCCACCGATATGATGATGATGACTGTAAAATAGTTAGTTCGACTTAAAAGTTTGTATCTGTTTTGAGCGTGTTCAACTTTCTCTTGAAAAAAAATCCTCACAGACACCATGTGTGTGTGTGTGTGGTGTGTGTGTGTGTGTTGTGTGTGTGTGTGTGTGTGTGTGTGTGTGTGTGTGTGTGTGTGTGTGTGTGTGTGTGTGTGTGTGCAGTTAGAAGATATTTTCATTTCAGGGAATTATTATTAGGCGTCTGCTATGAGCCTCCTCTATAATGACGACCTCCTCCTCCTTTTCTTCTTGATAATAACTCGAATGATGATGATGATGGATGATGATGATGATGATGATGATGAGTATGAGTAAGTAGTGGGCTCCTTCTTCGTTTTACTACTACTACTACTACTACTACTACTACTACTACTACTACTACTACTACTACTTATCAACTTGTTTTTTGTTTTCCCGATGATGGTGATGATTGGTAGCTTTCTCATCTGAATCTGAATCGGTACTTGACAAATCTCTAGAGAGCATCACGTCATGATATGGGCTTTTTACTTTGCGGGGATTAAGAAGTAATTCCTGGACTTATTAGTGGTGGGCTTGATTAGGCGTCTGTAATGACGACCTCCTCTTCTTCTTGATAATAACTCGGATGATGATGATGATGATGATGATGATGATGATGATGATGATAATGGAGTATGAGTAAGTAGTGGGCTCCTTCTTCGTTTTACTACTACTACTACTACTACTACTACTACTACTACTACTACTACTACTACTACTACTACTACTTATCAACTTGTTTTTTGTTTGTCCCGATGATGGTGATGATTGGTAGCTTTCTCATGATACGGGCTTTTTACTTTTGTAATTCCTGGACTTATTAGCGGTGGGCTGGATTAGGCGTCTATAATGACGACCTCTTCTTTTTCCTTGGTAATAACTCGAATGATGATGATGATGAGTAAGTAGTGGGCTCCTTCTTTTGCTACTACTACTACTAGTACTTATCGCATTTTTTGTCCCCATGAGGTGATGATTGGTAGCTTTCTCAAGATACGAGCTTTTTACTTTAGGAATTCCTGGACTTATTCTTGTTAGCGGAGGAGGTGGTGGAGGATGGCTTAGTAAGTTAGTATATATTGCCGGTACCCTCGGGAGTGGGTGGGGTAGACTCGGTAGTCGCGGTCGTGGTTGGATCGTTATTAAATAAGCTTCTTCCTTTTTAAAAAAGAAACGAGCTGCTAAAAAGTTCGAAATAAAAAAAGGGTCCTCGATGATGATAGAGAAGAAGACGTGATAATAATAGCCTCGTGATCATCATCGGGACCCGGACTAAAAAATATGAACTTTATGAAGCGGATTTGCTATATGAAGCGGATTTGCTATTTGCTTTTAAACTGTAAGACTTGAAAAACTTGGATGAAACGTAGGTAATCTAATTTATATTATAAAGTGAATGGTTTGCTTTTTTGACTTGGGGAAGAATAAAACCGCAACAACGTTTTGGATTGTACTATAAAGCGAAGGTTTTACCTTTTTGACTTGTGGAAGAATAAAACCGCAACAACTTTTGGATTGTACTATAAAGCGAATGCTTTTACCTTTTTAAACTTGTGTAGAATAAAACCGCAACATCTTTTGGATTGTACTATAAAGCGAATGGTTTTACCTTTTTGACTTGGGGAAGAATAAAACTGCAACATCTTTTGGATTGTACTATAAAGCGAATGGTTTTACCTTTTTGACTTAAGGAAGAATAAAACCGCAACATCTTTTTGGATTGTACTATAAAGCGAATGGTTTTTACCTTTTTGACTTGTGGTAGAATAATATGAAGCGGATTTGCTTTTAAACCATGAGACTTGAAAAACTTGGATGAACGTAAGGTAATCTAATTTATATTAGAAAGCGAATGGTTTGCTTTTTTTACTTGTGTATTATAAAGCGAATGGTTTGCTTTTTGACTTGGGGAAGAATAAAACCGCAACAACTTTTTGGATTGTACTATAAAGCGAATGGTTTTACCTTTTTGACTTGGGGAAGAATAAAACCGCAACAACTTATTGGATTGTACTATAAACGAATGGTTTTACCTTTTTGACTTGTGGTAGAATAAACCGCAACATCTTTTTGGATTGTACTATAAAAGCGAATGGTTTTACCTTTTTGACTTGGGAAGAATAAAACTGCAACATCTTTTGGATTGTACTATAAAGCGAATGGTTTTACCTTTTGACTTGTGGTAGAATAAAACCGCAACAACTTTGGATTGTACAAAAGCGAATGGTTTTACCTTTTTGACTTGGAAGGAAAAAATGACGGAATGGTTTTACCTTTTTGACTTGTGGTAGAATACAACCGCAACAACTTTTGGATTGTACTATAAAGCGAACGGTTTTACCTTTTTGACTTGTGGTGGAAAAAAAAAACACAACCAACCACTTTTGGATTGTTGTTGTGTGACCCTTAAGATAGTAGTAGTAGTAATCTACTTTGGTATATTCGGTTCCTATTATTATTGTTGGTGGTGTTGATTGACCCTTTTGACTTTGTGGGTAGAAAAACAACAACTTTGGTTTGTCTACTTTTGATATTCGGTTCCTATTGTTGGTGGTGGTGGTGTTGTTTGACGCGACTGGTTTTATCCTTTTGACTTCGTCGTAGAAAATTAAAAAAACCCAACCTTTGTGAGGTTTATATTCGGTTCTTATTGTTGGTGGTGGTGTTGTTTAGAGAGACTTCTTCGCATCATCATCGTAGTCGAAAGACTTCTTCTCTTCTTCACACCCATGCGAAAGAAAGAAAAAGATCCTTGAAGAAATAAGTTTACCGCCCTTTGGACTTTTATATTAAAAAACGCAACAAAAAACAACTTTGGATTTGTGAATGTAGTATTAGTAATCTACTTTTCGTATATTCGGTTCCTGTTGTTGGTGTTGTCGTTTAGAGAGACTTCGAGAAAAACTTCTTCGCACGAAAAGGAAAAGCGAAAGAAAACGGATGCTCCAAATTGCGAGCTTTTTAACTCTTTGGATTTTGTGAACGTAAAGTAAATGGTTGGTGTTGCAACTTGAGCGAATGGTGGTTTTTTAACCTTTGGACTTGGGAAGAAAAGAAAAAACCCAAACAACTTTTGGATTGTTACGTGAATGTAGTAAGCTACTTGTTTTTATATTCGGTTCCTCTTCTTGTTGGTGGTGGTGGTGGTGCTTGTATTAAGACTTCATCGGATCATCATAGTCAGAAGACTTCTTCATCCAGCGTGGGAAATTTATTTAAAAAGATGCTATGAAACTTGAAATAAAGCGAATGGTTTTATTCTTTTAAAGAAGGGAAAAAACCGTGGATTGTGAACTTAAAGTAGAACGTTGGTGATGGTATTGGCATCATCATATTCGAAAGACTTCTTCTTCGTGAAAACGAAACAACCAGAGACTTTGAAATAACGGTTGTTACCCTTTGGACTTTCGAACGAACTCGGATTGTGAACGTGAGGTATTGTGTGACTTCGCATCATCGTATTCGAAAGTCTTCCTCTTCACACGCTCGTGGGGAAAAGAAAAATAAAGATGTTGTTGGAAGAAATAAGTTGACCACCACGCTTTCGGGACTTGAAGAAATCTAAAGCGAAGAAAACCCTTTCGGACTTCTTAAAAAATAAAAAGTTGGTGGTGGTGTTTCTGTAAAGCCGATGGTTTTTTGTTTTTTAAACCCCTTTCGATTTTTTGTGTTGGGGAAAAAAATAAAACCTGGATGAAAATCTACTTCTTTGTAGTGTTTTCTTCGGTTCCTATTATTGTTGTTGCGGTTGGTGGTGGAGACTTTGTCGCATCATAATTAGTCGAAAGACTTTTTCTTCGTCGCGGGCGTGGTGGGAAAGAGAAAAAAAGAAAAGATTGCTGAAGAAATAAGCTTACCTACTACCCTTTGGAGGCGTGACAAAAGTTGATGTTTCCGTAAAAGCCCCAAATGGTTAGGTTTTTTTCCCGCTCTCTTCTCACCCTCTTGAGATTGTGAATGTAAAGGTAATCGTTTCCTTCTTCTAATAATATTCGGGTTCCTAGCATTTTGAGATTTCTTCACACACACACGCGAGGTCGTGGACAAGAAGAACAAGATGATGAAATAAAGCGAATGGAATTTAACTACTGTCCTTTCGTTGTGGAGTTGTTGAGAGAAAAACAAACTTGGTACGTGAACGCGATCTACTTTTTATATTCGGTTCCTATCGGTGGTTAGAGACATCTTCGCCTCACATTTGAAAGACAGAAAGAAAAAGATACCACCGCGTAACTTGAGAGGCCACGGCGGAGGAGGAACTATATATATATATATGCCACTGACACCCGCGGCGTTTGTTAGAGTCAAAGCCGCCACCGCCGCAGCAGCATCAAGACCCACCACCACAACCACCACGGCGTGGCGCGAGACAATGATGAGGCGCAACACCTCCTCCCGTCGGCGCTACATCACTCTCTGCCCAGGAGGAAGAGGACACCCACATGGAAGTGGTGAACGATGACGGAGAAGATCTGACTGCTATGGATGATCTGACTACCGACTCCGCGGTAGTAGTCAACCGCCATTCATCATCGTCATCAAAATCGTGGAAACCTCCCTCCCGCAGCCACGAAGTTTAGCCACCACCGGTGCTATCTTCAACAGAAACAAATACGTGTTGGCTAGTGTCCTGGCGTCCGATATCAAACGCGTGCTGAGGAAGCTCTTGCGGGGGCCAGAGGGGTACTCTCGCTGGAACAAAACGTTTTCCAGGCCCCTCGTTCGAGCCGACGCCTTGTTGTCGCTGGTAGAAGAACCTAGGCCGGAGTTACTGATCGCGAAAAGTATCATGGACCTGGTGGAAGAGGCTGACTGTTACAACCGGTTCCTGACAAAACTGATCCAGAGCGGGGCGATGTCGAGTCAGTTGAAAAACAAAGTGGTGGAGATATGCCACAACAAGTACCTGCGCCCGGTGCCCAGGTTTATGATCCAACTGGTGCGAAACAGAAATGTAGCGGATCAGGAGAAGCTGCTGAAAGCTTTGGATGTGGGACCGTACAGTAAAAACCGGATATAAGGCGGGCGTTTGTCCCGCCGATTCAGCCGCCTTAAAAGCGGTTCCGCCTTACATATGATACATGTGTACTGTACTGTAGTAAGACTTATAAGGGGATGCAACCCCGTCATGACCAAAACAGTCATGCGGTGACACGAGTTACTTCCCTTGCCAAATCACGTCGCTAACATCGCTGTTCTCTCAGTCCCACATTTTATTTTATCTCATTAGACTTTCTTTTATGTATTTTTATTTTTATTTTTTAATCACTTCTTTTTAATTTTAATTTTAATCATGAAAGGGGCGACTGACATTAAACCCCACTGACTGACCCACACGCACACACACACACACACACACTGAAAAGGGAATGTTCATGAGCTATGAAAAAAGGTGGTGAAAAGGGAATGTTCATGAGCTATGAAGAAAGGTGGTGATGGTGGCCTGCCGCATAGAAGAGAGAGCTGCTTTGTTCACAGCTGCCCCAACATCGTCCAACTTTTGCAATGATTTCTCATCGAAGCCACGAAGAGTGGCAAAGCGGCATAGAGTTTCCATGGCCCTCTTTGCGTCATTAACGGAAACATCTCGCACCTCTTCTTCTTCTTCTTCCTCCTCCTCTTGCTCAGTTGCACAAGCATCTTCCCCTAGCTTCATGCGTTTCTTTTCTTGCACTGTCTCCACAATTTCTTCGTCTGTTTGTTCATCTCCTCTGCATTCAGCGTCTGCTTCCTCTTGCATGGTCAGGAATGACCACTTCTTCTTCTGCTTCTTCAGAATCAGCATCTGCCGCCTCAGTTTGTTCATGACTCTGTAATCCGGCCTTCTTGAAGCATCCCTGGACCGTCGCTGGCTGCACCAAGCGCCAACTTTTTGCAACAAATTGGATGGCATCCAGGACTGTCACTTTGGAACTGACGTCAGTTGCTGTTGCAGTCGGCAGCAGCAGCCCTTGTTCGATGTGGGACAGTGTCAGGTTGACCAGCTCTTTCCTGTAGTGCACCTTCAAATTCTTGATGACACCCTGATCCATGGGCAGGATCATGCTTGTGGTGTTTGGAGGCAGGAATTCGAGGCAGATGTTTGTCAAAGAACCGAGAGCCGGGTGAGCAGAGCAGTTATCGATCAAGAGTAAGATCTTTCCTGCTCCTGCGTTTCTCAGCTCCCTGTCCCACTCAGTGAGCCACTCTGTAAACAGAGCGCCAGTCATCCATGCTTTTTTGTTGGATCGATAGGTGACTGGGAGTCTTTCATTGTCCACGCCTTTGAAGCAGCGCGGATTTTTGCTTTTCCCAATCACAAGGAGCTTCCTTTTGTCTGTGCCTGTCATGTTGGCACAAACAAGCACCGTGATTCTGTCTAATGCCTTTTTGGAGCCGTACAACTGCTCTTTTGCAAAGCAAAGTGTGGCATCAGGGGTTGCCCTGTAGAAAAGCCCTGTCTCGTCTGCATTGTAAATTTCTTCTTCTTTGAAAGTCTCAAGAATCTCTGGCATTCTGTCAGTTAACCATTGATCCGCAGCGGGGGCATCGGCCGAATTCTTCTCTCCATGCGCCCTCTTGAACTTGACGCCCATTCTTGTTTTCCACCGACCAAGCCACCCAACACTTGGTGAGAAATCAGAGCCTAATTGTTCGGCAAAATCCTTCGATTTCTGCATGAGCATAGGCCCGGTTACGATCTGTTTTTTATTTCGGACAGACGTAAACCAAGCCCCCAAATCAGAAGTCTTTCTGTTGAAAATTCAGTTACTGAAGAAATGCTGATGGATTCCAGTAAAGATTTTCCTAAGAGTTCGAAAAACATATCATACATTCAACCAATTAGAAACTACACATCTGACTTTATGTCACATTGTAATATTGATATTACTGCTATACCAAAATTTCCTGCGGTACCTTCAATGCCTCCTTGGGAGCACCTAAACGCTTCTTTTGATTACGAATACACTGTGTTAAAGAAAAGTGATAATGTAAATATCTTAACAACTGAAGTTCGTGAACATTTAGAAAACAGCTATCCAAATCATTTAAAAGTGTTTACAGATGGGTCGGTAATGGAATCCTCTGACAGTGGTTCTGGCTTTATAATACCAACTTTAAATGTCAGGAAATCATATCATTTAGGAAAGGGGTTTTCAATTTATACCTCAGAATTATATGCAATACTGAAGGCTTTGATGTACATATATGATACACCAATTGCTTTATATAAAATCCTATTGTGTGTTGATTCCAAATCTGTTTTGCAATCACTAGAGCGTTGGGACTGCAAAGCTAGAAAAGATTTGCTTTTTGAAATAAAGCATGTATTGCATTGTTTCATAACTCTAGGTATAAGAATTGATTTTTGTTGGGTCCCATCTCACTGTGGTATAAAGTGGAATGAAATAGCAGACAGTCTTGCAAAAGAAGGAGCAAATAGAAACGCTGAAATTTAACCCAAAGTCCCTTAGATTTGTCCTCTTGTGAATTAATCCAAATTATGGAAAAGTACATACATAAGCAGAATTTTAGTAAAAAAGTGACTACTTTACCATCGTGCCCTAGGCACATTGTTAGATTAATTCATAAATTAAGGCTGAATACCTGGAACACTAAATATTCTCATGGTATTACTTGTGTCTGCGGAGAAAACATTTCCGTACGTCATCTTTTGTTTGAATGCTCAGTGTTGACCTCACTCTATCAGGAGGAAGGTATTGAGATGAATAACTGTGATAATGTCAATACTGTCTTATATGGTTCATGTGTTGCTGAAATTGCCATGGTTATTTCGCAGTCACAGGTTGCAAAACTTTTATAACGATCGCAACTTTGAGTACCATTAGGGTATTTCACTTATGTAAATATGCATATGTCAGATGTGGGTTTGAAAGAACTAGATAAGTTGAGTGAGTGTAAAAGGTTGGGGATTTTTTTTTTTTTTAAACAAGTGTCTAATATCATCTGACGATGAAAAGACATTAAACAAACCTCTGAACTGAACTGAACTTTGAGTGGGGTATTACGAAGACGGCCAAAATGCCTCTGTTGAGCCTGAGCCCGAACGTTGTGCGGGCCATTCGTGACACATGCGGCCGGGCAAAACTGCACCAGTTAGTGCGCAAAATGCGTCAAGATCTAGGAGAGGTCGTTTCGGAGGAGGAAGAAGAAGACGGCTTTTTCTCGGACAACACAGTCGGTAGTCGCAGACGCCTGGGTGGTTTGATCGCCGACTGGCTTTTGGCCAGGCAAAGACAGGGTCTCATTTCCAACCATTTGAAATGCGAAATAATGTGCTACGTCTACGCGCTGGAGTTGGATAAAGCCTTGGGCCTAGTCTCGTCGATGACGAGTCAGCGGCTGAATGATGATGACGATGACCGTGATGATGAAGAGGAGCGGCGGGCGCGTGGTGAACCGCCAAACTGGAGGAGATTCCACTGGGAAGACCTAGAATGTCGCGTTCAGTCTTTGGCAAAGAATGGGCGCGACGCCATAATCAGTCCGCCCTGAGTATGGCTCAAAGCGGGTTTCGTTTGACGTCTTTGAGGCCCGAAACGAATCCCAGCCAGGATTGTGGTAACGTGCTACCAGTGATGGATCGGCCTGAAAAAGTGGCGAGAAGATGACGATCCCGATCTAGAGCATCTGTGGAGAACGTGCGAAGACCGACGGCCGTGTGGTTACCTGCTTTACAAACTCGGCCGTCCTATGGTGAACTTCATCGAGGGTCTGCAAAAGGTGGTGACCCGAAGCCGCGAGATATGAACCACGCCAGAGAACTCTACGGCGCTCAACTGTTTTGAAAGTCCGTATTGACGAATATGATAATGAGTCTAGGAGGAGGAGGGGTCAGTCGCTATGAAGAGACCCTCGCCAGTCGTTTCGTTTCATTCTCCCGCTGGCACTCGCCCTGGCAAGATCTACTCCTGGCCCAGAAAGAAGAAGCCTAGCCTACTCAACCGACAACTCCAACATGTCAACTACAGTTCCCGCCCCCGCTGCTACTTCTAACATCACCCACAAGGGGTCTCTCTTTCTCGTTTTTCCTCCTCCTCTTCCTCTTCTCCCTCCTCCTCCTCCTCCTCCTATGCCACTCTCCGCTCAGCAGCAGCAGCATCTGGTAGAGGAGGCCGGTACCACCACCACCACCGCCGCCGCCGCCGATGATGATGACGACTTTGGTAAACCGCAGCAGCAGTCAGAGGCCACTGATGATTCTTGTCAGTCAGATCATGAATATTGTCAACAGCAGCAGCCTCTTTCTTCTGCTGCTGCAGAAACCTCGGTTTCAGCCGCTACAGCATCGACCAATACCGCCACCACCGCTACCACTACTACTATTACAACCGCGGCGTGGTGATGTGGTGTAGTAGTAGTAGTACTTCCACTACTTCGGCCGTTGCCGTAGTTATCGGAGATGGGGAGATGGTGGGCGAGGAAGGAAAAGCGACCATTTGGCGCAGTTACGCGCGGAACTCCAATCTGAAGATGTACTCTATCCAGCAACCTTCCACGAGCGCCTTGAGGGTTTTCCTGGACCCGGGAAAAAAGGACTCTAACGTGAAACTGGTCGTGGTTTGTTTTACTGCTAACATCTGTGTGCGCGGGACCATTTCCGAATACGAATGGAAAAGCCTTATCCAGATGCGGAACGAGACTTTCTCTGAAGCCAGAATCCTAATGGGTTCTGTGATCTTCCCTCTGTATGGAGGAAAGTTGAAGTATCGTATCGTTAAGTCCAACGACAATTTGAGAAAGGCTGTTCGAGAAGCTCGCCAGGCTAAGGCCGCAGTACGATTCATTGACCTCCGAAACGTCACTCGAAAAAGGTCGTCTAGAAAACTGAAAAGCCACATGTATCAAACGCCTTGTTCCCCAACACAGAGTGCGTAAGAAGACTGGGGCCGCTCTATTCATGAAGTATCAGCTGTCGTCCGTCTGCCACCACACTGCCTCTTCTTAGAGGATAGCAAAAAAAAAGAAAAAAAAAGAAAGAGCAGCTGGGCATATCCCTCCACCACCACCGGACTACTACTATTACTGCAACTGCTACTTCTTGTTTTGAAACGAAAACAAACAAACAAAAAACAAAAACAACAAAACCCAACAACTACAAGCGTGTCATAGGTATTGTCTCTACTCTGTGTAATGCTGAACAATTAAGTAGTGGGGGAAAACAAGTGCAGGCTAACAATTCTTCCGTCATTATAATAATGACTTTGCAAAGATTTGAAATTTTAGAGTAGTAGAAGAAACTCGTGGAGAGCGTGGCAGCAGAGAGTCCTCAGAAGAGAAGCCCCCTTCAAGCAAGTGTTTCGGCCCTTATCTCCTGACACTCTAGGGGGGTTGGGCCACACCCGGTCCATGACTCCGGATGTCCCTCTGCTGCCCCTTTTTTTTCCCATCTTGGGACGAGCCATGGCTGGGATTCGAACCCATGACCCTCTGGACATGCTCATTTTCTACTTAATGACTCGCGCTTTAACCACTGAGCCACAGGGACACCTGATATTTGTAGGGAAATTAAGCCTTATGAAGTTCACTTTTGTTCCTCCTTGACCAGATCCAGCTTGAACACCTCTCTGCCGCTTCTGCCATTGCTTTCAGGGCTCTGGTTTTTTCCTTCCCTGCAACTGAGAGCTGTTTCATGAGGCTGTATGCAGACGTTCCTACAAATCCCCTAGCTCCAATTTCTGCAGTGAGGACTTTGACCTGATAGCCTTCTCTCCTCAGGCTGTTTGCCAGATCAGCATACTTTTCAGTCTTGTAGATTTGAGCTGCCTCCATTCTGTTCTCATATGGCACCGTGAGCTCGATCATGATCAGCTGCTTGGTTGACTTAGAGTGGACTACTATGTCTGGTCTCATGCCACTCTTGCTGATGATCTCTGGGTGACTCTTTCCATTCTGGGAAGTCTGCAGTGCACTCCAAGTCATCTGCCCATCCAGCAGACTCTGCCTGCATGTTTCGAGTGGCACTGTTGTTCTTGGCCATGATTTGCTGCCTCCTGCCGTGAAGAATGTTGCGGGTGCTTTTGGAGTCCTGATTCTCCTTTTGTGGTGTTGGTACTAGCCCAGACTACTTGTACAATCTCTTTGAGCACTTGGTTGTGCCTCCATGTGTACCTTCCTTGAGCCAGGGCTACTTTACATGAGCTTAGTAACATGCTCCACTGTTTGTTTTTCAGGCAGAGGGGCATGCAGGATCGTCTGTTTTCCCCCACTTCACCAGGTTTGCATTTGAGGGCAGAAGGTCATATGCAGATCTGAGAATGAAGCTGATCCTGAGAGGGGCCATGTGCCAAATGTCATTCCAAGTTAGACTTCTTTGGAGTGCATTCTCCCACGTTGTCCATTGCCCTTGCTGGCTCTGCTGGACTGCTTTTTGGAGTCTTTTTTGGTCTTCATCATTTCTCTCTCCTGGATCATCATGTCTCTTTTGGCTTTTCCTTTGGCCTTTGACCACCATTCAGTTTTGGTCACCCCAGTCTTGTCTGTTGGTCTGTGTGTGTCCTGTTATTTCTCTGATCTTGAGACTTTCTTTTGCAGAATCCATCGCCTCTTGAACTTTCCATTTTCTGCTGTCTTCAGCTGGGGCTTGATTGCTTCTACCACCTTGTCTCCTGAGTCCTCCAGCATGCTTTGAAGTCTGATCTTCCCCGCTTTGTATTCCTCCAGGATGGATTTCAGTGGTAGTTTGAGCTTTGCTTGGCGACAGTACAGCGCGATGTCAGTCAGACAGGGTGGGACACCAAGCCATTTCCTTGTGAACTTGTTGATTTTGGCTTCCATTTGCTTCCACTGTGCTGGTGCAGATGTCGTATATCATCAGAGGCCATAGGAGCTTTGGTATCAGCATGAACTGCAGACACCAGACCTTGTATTTGCCAGGGAGCCCACACTGGTCAATGGTCTCCAAGCCTTCTTCCGCCATCTGCTTGGTTTCTTTTGCTCTTTGTGTGTCTTTCAGCGTATCATCATACCATCTTCCCAAGGCTCTTGACTGGTTCTTCTGTGACTGTTGGAATGGCCTGGTTGGCAACACTGAAGACCACAGATTCGGCCACTTTTCCTTTCCTCAGTGAGAGACTCCGTGATTTCTTTGGCTTGAACTTCATTCTGGATGAGGCAACTATGTCGTCCAGCCTCTCCAGCACATGACGTGTCTCGTCTTCTCTGGATGAAATCACTGTAGTGTCATCCCTGAAGGCCTTGAGAGGAGGCATCTTGTATCCATCGCCAAGGTCTGTTTGTCTCGCGTTGTTTGTTGCTGCTTTCAAGATGAGTTCCATTGCCAGCACGAACAGTATCGGGGAAATTGCACAGCCCATTGCAATGCCCACTTCCAAGTTGATCCAATCAGTTGTGTACTCCTTGGTAGAGAACCGCATTGAGAAGCCATTGAAGTACTTCTTGAGCATGTCGCGGATGTTCTTTGGCACATGGTACATCTCAAGAGCCAACTGTATCATCTCATGGGGCACAGATCCATATGCGTTTGCCAGATCAAGCCACACTACGTCCAGGTCTCTCTTTTCTGTTTTCGCTTTTTGGATTGCGTCCCAGATCATTGTGGCGTGTTCTACACAGCCAGCCACGCCTGGGATGCCACCTTTCTGGACTGACACATCCAAGTACTTGTTTTCCATCAGGTACTTGGTCAGCCTTGCTGCCATGACAGAGAAGAAGATTTTCCCTTCGACGTTCAGTAGTGATATTGGCCTGAACTGGCTGATGTCACTTGAGTTTTGCTCTTTGGGGATGTACACACCATCTGCCGTCATCCACTGGCCGCTGATCTTCTGGTTTCTCCAAGCCGATCGCAGCAGCCTGTGGAGCCACTCCAGCACCTTGGGACATTTCTTGTAAAGCTGGTAAGGTATTCCGTTTGGCCCTGGTGATGATTTGGCTCTGGCTTTGTCGACCACCTTCTGATTTCCGCCAATGTTGGAGGCTTGCCATTGAACTGTTCCTCAGGGTTGGTTGGCCACACCAGACCTTGAATGTCGAGTGGTGCTTTGCTCTGTGAGTCAGAGTATGTTTTCCTCGATGCTGCTCAAGAACTCCTTTGTCCACACTTAGGGTCCCAGATTTTGGCTGCTCAAACAGTGTTCTGGCAAACTGGAAGGGGTCTCTGAAGAAGCGCTCTTGTGTCTTCTTCTTTTTGCTCTTCCTCTTCCTCGCAGATTCCGCTTTGCTGAGGGCGCTGTGTTTTTCTTTCAGGTCTTCCCACAGTTTTTCCAAGCCTTGTTTTTCAGCTGGCAGTGCGGTCTTCATTTGCTTCTTGAGGTTGTTCTTTTGGACTCTGATCTTGTCCATCTTTTCTTGGCGTCTGGATTTCTTTGGAGGTGTTTTCTCTTTGGGTAGTTTTACTCCATAGGCGTCTCTACATGTGGCATACACAATGTCCCCATATGTGCTAGTTTGTGTTCCAGGGTGCTTTTCCCTATCAGTGCATCGAGTCTTTGGACGATTTTTGCATCCAGTTTCTCCCAATCTTCAGTTTCGTTTGCTCGTGGCAGGTTGAGTTTCAGGCGTCTGGCATCGAGGGCCTGTGCAAATTCCTCATCCGAACCAACAGCGTGGATGTCCTTGGCACTGTGGTTTAAATCCTGGCCTTGGTCAGAAAAAAAAAGAAAAGAAAAAAAAAATGAAGATGAAGAAAATGGGGGAAATATATTATAAATATGAAAACCCTTCACTAGCTGCCTGAGGGAACCATCGTGATCCCTTCTGGAGGCAGATCTATTTGTATTGCCTGCTCCTAGGCCTTTCGTCCGCTGGATCGGACTCATCAGGGAGACACGGCTGATTGTGTCTGCACTCCTGGTGTCAAATAGAGACACACCACAGTTCATAATTCTGTGGTGTTCTCACCACCAAGGGTTCAAAAAGAATCCAACAGCACCCCCAAAGCAGCCAGCAAAGGATAGTAAAATGGAATAAAACTTAAGTGTGGAGAGGAAAAATGTTGCTAAAAAACTAAAAGCATTATACAAACAGTATAAAATATAGGGGACAATCTTTGAGCCTTTGCCTAAGGATCCATTCAAGGATACAAGGGAGATCAAAGATATGGAACAGTTTGAGTGGTCAGCTCTGCTGTTCTATAACTCAAGCAATGTCAGTGGCTAAGAATTGTGCAGGACAACCTTTACTTGGATCTCCTAAGAGATGCAATCTCCCACTGATTGACCAAACAATATGATGCTGAACAATTAAGTAGTGGGGGAAAACAAGTGCAGGCTACTCTGTGTAATATACGAAAATGAGTACAGTAACATCTGTCAACCCCCCTCCCTTTCAACCCTTTTCTTTTCATTACCTTCGATATGTCATCATCATCCATGTTGTCTCAGCAGCCGTGTACTACAATATAAATGGTTTTTATAGGAAACATCGATCTGTCAACACCCCCTCCCCCCCTTGCCACCGCTTCTCACGTTTTAACCCTTTTTTCCTCTTTTATCTCTCAAAACTTCGATCCCTATCGTCCATATCACGAATGTTTTCAGTGATTAGTACTTGACAGGAAAACATTCCACACCCGAGACTCTTCTTCTTCGTCCATGCCATCTTTCAAAAATACACCCTTGAATGTTTTTGTTGGAAAAGGAGCAGTGATTTCTCGAGATATATTGTACCTTTTCTCATTCTCTTTTTATCCCTATCGTCGATGTTTCAGCGGTGGTGAATACTGCCAGACCCATCCGCCTCTCTTCTTCATCATGATGTTTTCTTTGTGTTGAGAAAGACGAATTCCTTACTACCCCATGTTGTGAAGCCTTATTTAAGAAAGTGTCTTTTAAGAAGGCCTCATATTCCGTATTTCTTCGCTTTACAATGGGCAGTTGTCTGTAAACTTGAAACCGGTCTACGGAACAATTTTTTTCCCGAGATAGTTTCTTGACGACATGCGTAGTTGCAGTCTCTACATTCCTCTCTTCTTTGCTTGGCAATGGGCATTTGCCTCTATCACTAATTGTAAAAGTATTTGCTTCCCTCTTTCATGCCCTGTTTACGTGATCATCAAAAAGAAACCAGTGTGGTATGGTTTCCATCAAAATTAAGATCTTGTTCACTGTTTATATCTGAAAGGCACTAAACATGATTCGTGCCTTTCACATATGAAGAGTTAACACAATGCATTATTTCAAACAATACTTCTCTCTCTCTCTCTCTCTCTCTCTCTCTCTCCTCTCTCTCTCTCTCTCTCTCTCTCTCTCTCTCTCTCTCTCTCTCTCTCTCTCTCTCTCTCTGTATTCTCAAAAAGGAAAACAATACTTAAAACTGACATTAAAGTACCATAAAAAGTAATATTACTGATTGTGTTGGCTGGAGAACAAGATAATTGAACGCAGGCCCCTAGCGCACCTGCATAAAGAAAATGGAAAATGCCCTTTCCTGAATGGTACGTTTTGTCTGTCTTGTACAGTCTAGTACATATTGACCTGCACTGTTTTGTTCTGGAGTCCATGTGAAGTACAGGCTACGTCCTGCCAGACTCTGTCATGGAGATGGACCCAAGTCATGCTTCCAGTATCTCTGTTTCAAAACGGAGTGACTGAGGGCGGAAAATGAAGCAACATTTAGAAAGAGAGTGGGTTAGATACCGCCAAGGACATAGACAAACAACGTACAGGTCAAGACACAATGCATTTTGACCTCTTGGGTCTTCTTCAGGCAAAGCCAAATAACATTTAGGACAGTGAAAACGAACGAGAAACCGCTTATCTTCTCATGTCCCAAATCATGCTTCCCGTATCTCTGTCATGGAGATGGACCCAAGTCACCCTTCCAATATCTCTGTCATGGACATGGACCCAAATCATGCTTCCAATATCTCTGTCATGGAGATGGACTGAAGCCAAACTTCCATTATCTCTGTCATGGAGACGGACCCAAACCAAGCTTCCATTATCTCTGTCATGGACATGGACCAGAGTCATGCTTCCAGTATCTCTGTCATGAGATGGACCAGAGTCATGCTTCCAGTATCTCTGTCATGGAGATGGACCAGAGTCATGCTTCCCGTATCTCTGTCATGGAGATGGACCAGAGTCATGCTTCCAGTATCTCTGTCATGGACATGGACCAGAGTCATGCTTCCAGTATCTCTGTCATGGAGATGGACCAGAGTCATGCTTCCAGTATCTCTGTCATGGAGATGGACCAGAGTCATGCTTCCCGTATCTCTGTCATGGAGATGGACCAGAGTCATGCTTCCAGTATCTCTGTCATGGAGATGGACCCAAGTCACCCTTCCAATATCTCTGTCATGGACACGGACCCAAACCAAGATTCCAGTATCTCTGTCATGGAAATGGACCCAAGCCAAACTTCCAGTATATATATCATAGAGATGAACTCAAGTCATGCTCCCAGTATCTCTGTCATGGAGATGGTCTCAAGCCATGCTTCCAGAGTGTCTCTTCGTTTCAATCCTTCTTTAGGTTGATTGGCCTGATTCCGCAAGTTGATATCTCCCAGTCGTTTACTGTGCGACCTTTTACTAATTGTGAAAATGTATGTGAGAACGTAATGCACGTGTGGAACTGTGTAGGAGAAGGCGATGCACGTGCATCATTTCTCAAACACATGTTCACACTCACTCCACCCCGTCACTTTCTGTCCAGAGACAGCAGTTTGTTATGACAACCATACCGTCTCCACCTGGACACTCCATCTGCAGACACCCAGTGCAGCACTGTCCCTGCCCTTCTCACACATCCTGCAGACACCCAGTGCAGCACTGTCCCTGCCCTTCTCACACATCCTGCAGACACCCATCGCAGGACTGTCCCTGCCCTTCTCACACATCCTGCAGACACCCAGTGCAGCACTGTCCCTGCCCTTCTCACACATCCTGCAGACACCCAGTGCAGCACTGTCCCTGCCCTTCTCACACATCCTGCAGACACCCATTGCAGCACTGTCCCTGCCCTTCTATCACATCCTTGTCTACTTTACTTGTCTCTTGTTCAAGACCAGAACTGCTGACTTCTAAGCAGTCCAAACTACTGTTTGTTTTTGTTTTTTTGTTTTTGTTTCTCATTTCTTCATGTATTATGTATCATTTTTTAAATTTTCCTGTTAATTTGTACTTACCATCCTTTATTGATTATTCCTCGTCAACAACACCTGAAACATAAAATGAATGTGATGAGTTTTATTCATTGTTAAGTATGTTTTCCCTCATAAATGAAATCATATAAGAAAAAGCACACAAGTACAGAAACATGGACACTGAGGAAGAAGTAATGAAGAAACCATTCATAATAGCAGAGCTAAACAAAGGGGCAGAGCAGCTACAAAAAGAGAAATCACCAGAACCTGATGGCATTACAGCTGAAATGTTGCAACAACCTGGATCATCTGCACGGAAAACGCTAATGGACATCTTCATTGCCAGCTGAAAAAAAAACGCATTTGTACCTCTGTCATGGAAAGATGCCACTCTGACCCCTATCTACAAAAAGAGAAACGACAAAACCAAAGCAGACAGTTACAGACCCATCAGTCTTGCCAGCTGTGTTGGGAAAGTTATGGAGAGGCTTACCAACAACAGGCTGCTTTAGTACCTGGAGAAGAAAGAGATCATCTCTGGCAAGTGGGCTGGATTCAGACAACACAGATCAACAGAGGACCAGGTCGCCTATATTGCACAATAAATAGAAGATGCGCTCCAAGAAAGGAAGTACACCATGGCAGTCTGGATCTACCTAGTAAAAGCCTTTGGGAAAGTCTGGAAAAAAAGACCAGCCGCCGTGACGAAGTGGTTAGCGTCGTGGACATCCCGGCTGGGAGGTCACGGATTCGATTCCCATCAGTCATGTGGGATTTGTCTACCCCGACCGGCTCCTACCCAGAGTTGAGTTTGCTACGGGCTCCGTTGGGAAGACTGGGACCACACAGTCCAGTTTCAACCACTCAACGGATGCATCTCTGAGAGTGTTGCTCAAATTTCCTGACCAACACTGCAGATGCCAGTAACTCTCGCGCCCGGGATATATTATGAAAGGGAGCGTAGAATACAGCCCTGTCATATAGTCTCAGACTGAAATAAATATCATCTTTATCATCCTCATTCTCATCGATCAGCATAAAAAATGTCTCAAATTCTGTGGCCCTTCATGCCCTGCTGTCATGGTGACATCAGTTTTCATGTCCTCTCCACGTCTGTGGCCTTGGTTTGGTTCCGTCGGGGTCGCCGGTATCGGCGAGTCCATGGGGGCTGTCGTTGGGCGGACGTGGTGGCGCCCTCCGGAGGGAGAGCTTACTCACGACGGCTCTGCGACTAAGCAATTATTTTCGTCAGTAGGGAGCTTAGTAGGTGGTGCCCTGCGTATGTTGGATCAGAACAGGCGCCACTGGACACCCTGAAGTGACTCGGTAGCAGTGCAGTGTCTCCTCCGGTGGGTTGCCTCTTGACGACTTGACACTAATTGCTCCTTGTGGACTGCCGATGTCGGGGCTGCGGCAGGACCAACCGGCTGTGGCTGTGGACTGGGTGTCAGAATGAGCGGCCTGGGTGCACTGCCACTGAAGTGGTACAGAGGTTGGGACAGCAAAAAAAAAAAAAAA
>CM031625.1:54736724-54739224 GCA_018398815.1 Conus ventricosus
ATTCTTCCTGCTTGCTTCAGTGCTCTCACATGTTTGCTCGTTCACATAGACACTGTCAACGCTGTCATGGGGTGCCAGCCAGTTTCAAAGCAGGCTTGTCAATAAACGACCAAGGGTAACCTACGGCAACATTACCATCATACAAGCGTACGCACAAACTTCAGAATACAGTGATGATGGTGTAGAAAACCTCTGTGACCAACTGAAGGCCTCTGTGACCAACTGAAGGAAGTCGTAGATCAAGTTCCCACGATTAACTACCTAGTCGTATAAGGATACACACGAACACTAGCAACCCACCTTCAAGGGCTGCGCGAATCAAATCGCTTTGGATTCTCTTTTCCACTGAAACAAAAATCGTTCGTAAATGCATGAAAATGTGTGTGTGTGTGTGTGTGTGTGTGTGTGTGTGTGTGTGTGTGTGTGTGTGTGTGTGTGTGTGTGGTGTTGTGTGTGTGAGTGCGCGCGTGCGTACGCGTGCGTGTGTGCGTGCGTGCGCGTGCGTGCGTCCTTGCGTATGTGCGTGCGTGCGTGCGTCGGTGTGTGTATGCGGTGTTGTTGTTGTGTGTGTGTGTGTGTGTGTGTGTGTGTGTGGTGTGTGTGTGTGTGTGTGTGTGTGTGTGTGTGTGTGTGTGTGTGTGTGTGTGTGTGTGTGTGGGAGTGTGTGTGATGCGTGTGTGTGTGTGTGTGTGTGTGTGTGTGTGTGTGTGTGTGTGTGTGGGTGTGTGTGTGTGTGTGTGTGTTGTGTGTGTGGTGTGTGTGTGTGCATGTGCGTGTGGAAGGAGACAGAGAGAGTATGTTCATGAACTACTGGATTCGTTGCGTGCGCGAACACACACACACACCAACACACACACACACACACACACACACACCACACACACACACACACACACACCACACACACACACACGCACACACAACACACACACACAACACACACACACACACACACACAGCGTGCATGCAATAGTGTACACAACTTGAGAAATCATGATTTATCATCGTTTGAACATCTACACCGTCGGCGCAATAGTTATCTGTTTCATTGGTGTTAACAGTTTGAAGTCGGAGCTTAAATGAGAAGAATAAAAACATAGAAAAATCAAGAATGTTTTCCTCGGACAATTTTAAACATGCTAAACTGTTACTCCCAGCACTCTCCATAGCCAATATTTTGCATATACTTTCATCTATAAGCTTTGAATAGCGGACATTCAAAAACGAAGTGAATTTCTGTTTCAATTTGTCAGTACAAAAGGGACACTTGCCTCTGCGTAGTTTTTTAATAACGGTATTTGTGAACATTAATCTGTGAAACTCCCAACCTAAACTGGGCAAGTACATTGCGATATGCGTTCATCCATAGGACATCCACATATTTCTCTCTTCCAAAATATGTTTTATATTGTCTGTACACAGGGAATCTACAACTAGTTTCCATGTGGTCATACTATCGGAAACAAAAGGAACTATACAACCTTTTCTTAAACTCTTTGAAGAACAGTTTCGCTTGTCCACAACCAACCACACTTGCTCAAATCCATTCTCATACAAAACAGTTTGAATTTTTGTGACCCAAGTGTTAGTTCCACGTTCATGCATCTTTAAAAGCATGTTATAAAATTTCTTAGCAATAAACGAAACCAGTATGTAAGACATTTGAAACACAATTCATCCATAAAGGACACCTCCCTAACTCACCATAGAGCATGTCAATTGGGGTTTTATCAGTAACATGTAGCAAACGTTTACATGCATAAAGATGAACACGCTCTATCTGTTCAAACCTTTCAAATTCCATACTTCTGTGCAAAACTGGAACAACCTGACAGTCACAAAGTTTGAAAAATATATCAACAGAGTT
This sequence comes from Conus ventricosus, assembly GCA_018398815.1. Lineage (NCBI taxonomy): Eukaryota > Metazoa > Mollusca > Gastropoda > Neogastropoda > Conidae > Conus > Conus ventricosus. The sequence goes on from CM031625.1 coordinate 54,738,592, forward strand.
ACAATCTATTCTGTTTAAAGTTTTCAAAATCTCCATTGTACTTTTTCTTCGCTCTACTTGTAGTATATTCCATTGCTGTAGTGAAGCTGTGACGGGTGGAAAAGGTCAGCCCTAAGTGTTTGCATGAATTAACAACTTCAACTTGATTACCATCTAAAACCATTTTTTCCCCGTGATCCTAAAAACCGACCCTTCCTGAACACTCTTATTTTAGATTTATCCATATTGGCAGTCAATCCTAGTCTGTGCGCAGATACTTGGAGATTGTTCAGCTGATTTTGTAGTCCGACCACTGTTGTTGATAGCAGTGTAAGGTCGTCAGCGAAAAGCAGCAGAAAAAGATCAATGTCTGAAGAACTGAGAGACAAGCCATGCCTACCTTTAATGGTCAGTTCATTAGCTAATTAATTTATTTGTAATGCGAAGAGTATAGGACGCATTAGACAGCCTTGTTTCAGACCTTGCAAACAAAGAAAGAACTCTGAGATACCATTCTTGTTCATTACACAGGATTGTACAGGATTGTACACTTGTTTTTATAAGAACTGACAGAAAATAATTCTCTACTAACGGTGCCATACGCTTTTCGAAAATCGATGAAGGGAACACACATTTTTTGGTTCTTGGAGAAAT
>CM031625.1:54741724-54749224 GCA_018398815.1 Conus ventricosus
TGCATGCAGACATGGATACATACATACGTACATATACAAACATACATACATGTATTTATAAACATACAGGCATGAATGCTTACATTCCTACATACATACATTCATGGAAGAGAGAGAGCGAGAGAGAGAGAGAGAGAGAGAGAGAGAGAGAGAGAGAGAGAGAGAGAGAGAGAGAGAGAGAGAAACAGAGAGAGACAGAGACAGAGAGAGAGAGACAGAGACAGACAGACAGACAGACAGAGATAGAGAACGAACAAACAAGCGGAGGAAAACAATTCTTTTTTAATGTGGGAAAATACTAAGCACAATACAGGCTTTTTTTTGCATCCTGCCCTCGACAAAGTAGAAGGAAATAATAAAATGTGAATTCAAATCTAAATGAACTATTGACAAAGTGAAAAGAATACTAGACTTAAATGCAAAAACAATCCAAAAATAAGACAAGCAACTCCACACACACACACACACACACACACACACACACACACACACACACGCGCGCGCGCGCACACGCACACACACACACACACACACACACACACACACACACACACACACACACACGCGCGCATACACACGCACACACGCACGCACACACAAAAATTCAACTCTGCAAATACATATTTAAAAAAAAAGAAAGGGGAGAAGTGAAGGACGTCAATGGTAGGTGGAAAGGCAAAGAGTTTGTCATCAGAAGAGACAGGGAAGGGATAAGGAAGGAACACATAAGAACATTCACACACATTTCTTAACATTCACACACATTCACACACATTTCTTTTCTTTTGAAACATTGCTGTATGGTGATGCTCTTTTTATGATTTTCCAGGATATATTGTAGCTTGTTTTTGCGTCTTTAAGTCTTCACAACAACATTGTATACCAGGCTACTGTGACATCAGAAAATGAAAAAAGAAACATACATAGGGATCACTGAAAACCACTTCAAAACCAGATATGCAAACCACAAACAGTCATTTAATAAAGAAAAATATAAAAACCAAACAGAACTGAGCAAATATATCTGGAAACTTAAAGACGCAAAAACAAGCTACAATATATCCTGGAAAATCATAAAAAAAGAGCATCACCATACAGCAATGTTTCAAAAAGGTGCAACCTATGTTTAACTGAAAAATGGTTAATACTATGCAAACCACACTTAGCAACTTTAAACACCAAAACAGAAATAGTAAACAACTGCAGGCATAAATGGAAATCGTTGTTAGTGAACACACCCAAAACAAAAACCTGAAAGCCCCCCAAAAACACGTGCAGCCAACCCGCACGTGCAAACAACCGCAAACGGGAGCCCACACGCTATATAACATCGGCGGTGGGCAAACCAAAAACCATCCTGATGACAGCGCAACACGCTTGAAATAAATTTGTAGATAGTTTTAAGATTCCTCTTTTAACTTATTTTAACTATATATATATATATATATATATATATATATATATATATATATATATATATATATATATATATATACCAGCTTAAAATAGGATTTTAAAATGAAGAGGTTAAAACCTACAAGCTTGTTTCAAGCTAAAAGCGCTCTCCTCAGGGTATACAATACAATTTGGGCACGCCACCGGTGTTATATATTGTGGTGTGTGGGCGTGTGAGTTCTGTGCGTGTGGCACGTGGCCTGCCGGTTTTTCTTTTTTGGGGCGCGTTCAGGGGGGACGTGCCACGGAATGGTGCATTGACAAAGATTTCCATTTATGCCTGCAATTGTTTATCATTTCTACTTTAGAGTTCAGGGATGCTAGGTGGGGTTTACATAATATCAGCCACTTTTCTGTAGTACATAAGTTGCATTTTTTAGAAATGTTGTTGTATGGTGTTGCTCTTTTTATAATTTTCCATGATATGTTGTAATCTATTTTCTTATTTTTCAGCTTCCAAATATATTTACTTAATTCTGTTTGGTTTTTATATTTTTCATTTTTGAAAGACTGTTTATGGTTTGCATATCTGGTTTTAAAGTGGTTAGCCGTGATTCCTATGTATGTTTCTTTATCACTGTCTGTTGTTACCGTAGCTTGGTACACAATATTGTTGTAGAGACATTTATTATTCAAAGGGCACTGGTCTTTTTTAGTGCAATTACAAGATATCCTTTCATCACCCTCTTTGGTTGTGTTGTTTTTGGTTTTATTGGAAGAATCAATTATATTTTTAAGGTTGGGCATACACGAGTATGATAGCTTGACGGTATTTTTGTTGAATATTTTAGATAGTACATGTTCTTTTGGGAATGATGTTTTAAGGATTCTGAGGAATTCTTTTCCTACGTTAGTTTTTGTTCTTCCATCATATGGGGGGTTATACCATATAATTTTTCTTTTCCTGTTTTTCCTGTTGCTGTTCATGTTGTTATCTGGGTTGTATTGTAATTTGTAGTTGTAGCCACTTTTTTTCAGCGCCTCTTGATATTCAGCTGCTGCACTGTTAAATTCTTTCTCATTGCATGACAGTTTAGATAATCTTTTGTTTATACCATTAGGTATGGTTTTTAAGATGGAGGGTGGGTGGTTACTATTGATGTCTACGTAGACGGGTGTATCATTAGGTTTTTTATATGGTTTGTATGTATGATCCTTAAGGTCTAATGTTATGTCTAAATAATTTACTGTTTTTTTGTTGGCTTCTACTGTGATTTTTAGGTTATGGCTTTGAAAAATTTTACAAAGTTCTTTTTTCTTGTTTTCAATGATTTTTGGTTTATTGTTTAACGTAGCAAGACCGTCATCTCTGTATAAGCCAACCTGTTTACCAAGTACTTTCTGTATATGAGACAACATGAAAAGTCCAACTAATTCACATGTTTCAGCTCAAACAAAAAAAATTAAAGGCACAAGCACAGAATGAAAAAGTGCCAGAGCCGCAGCCAGTTGTTTCAACGCCGGCTATAAAAACGCCAGAACAAGTTGATTCAAGACCTACGCCACCAAAGTCTTCATGGAATATTGTACTTAAAGCAATTGTCATTTTTGGCGGCATTGCTGCTGGGGGTGGTTATTACAGTTATAAAATATATAAACAACAACACCAAAAACCGAAGCAGCCAAAAAAATCTCAACCACTAAATACAGAAGCCGAACACAAAAGCATGCCAGAACCACCAACAACAAAAGATCATTTTGATCCATTTCTAATGCATTAATATTTTAAAAACTTAATTTTAAAATTTTTTGTTTTTTTGATAAAAATAGATCATGGCGGATTATTATTTGTTTAAAATGATGGAGTCAATAAATAAAGACATGGAGTCTATAAAAGACATTTCCATAGACCAGAATTGTAATCAATGCGGTTGCTTACAATGTAAGAACTTCATTAAGATCTATGCTGACCGATCTCGCGCAGAGAACGCCAAGCAAGATATTCTCAGCGATGACGCGTTTTTTGAGGCGTGTGTGTACTATATTAGACATCTGCTGTTTAAGACAAAAACATAGATTGTATTTTTTTTCATGTGAAACTGTTCTCTAAAGTCTTTTAAAACCGAGTTATATTTCTAACATAAAATCCACACACTTATTCCAGCGTGTTTTCCACTGCGTCACTTACCGACTGTGGGCCTCTGTCACTGGTAATATGAGAAGGGGTAAATGACGGGCCCACAACCCTAATTGCTAGTGCTGCTAGTAAGAACATGTAAAGGGAGAGATAATTATCGGGCTTGCTGCGTGTACTTGACTAGGAATGTTCACGTAATCGGCTGTTTATAGTAACAGTCAGCAAGGCTATTTTTGCTGCAGCAAACGCCCCCCTACTTATTTCACAGAGTTACACAGAGAGCGGTTCAGGGAGGTTGTTTTTTACTGTGCTCTGTCAACTACTGTGTTTGGTGTTATTTTAACAATGGCTAACAGGTTTACTGAAGAACAGGCTCGCGCAATTCAAGACCGCAAGTTTTACTTTAACTGCATGTTAGAGTATTTGTCAAAAAAGGAACTAGGCGAAGCATGTTCTCTGCCAGTGAAACTGAAAAGAAGCATTGCTTTTCTAGAAGGCGGAGAAAAGGAAAAAAGTGAGCCGACTGCTTTGGAAATGCACGACTATCTTAAAGGTTTGTTGGTTCAAGAAAATGAAAACGCTGAAAGAAATATTGCTGAACAAGATGTAGCCGGTTTCAATATGTTTTTGACTATTGATAAGATGGTTCCATATCTAAAAAATGGCGCTGCGTTGTTGAAAGTTGGCCGAAGGAAAACAATCCATCACGCGTTGATTGTTGGGCGCTGGCTTGAGACAGCTAAAGCCATGTTTGAAAGAACAAAACTGCGTCAAACATGGCGTTCATTTCTCAAGACGCAGGTGAACATGGCTGATTCGTATGCTAGGAAACTCATTCAACTTTTGGTGTGTTTTTATAACCATCCTAAATTTCACAAGCTAGGAATCAGTATAAATGAACTGTGTAGCAAACGTCAAAGTATTATTAGTATTATGCAACTGAATAGCAATTTTCGGGAGTTCTGGCAAACGAACTAGATAGGGCTAGGCAGACCTTAGTACATCTACCAGTATGGAGAGGAGTAGTGTGTAGCCAGCACTATCTCCATATAAATGCTCCAAATATACAATGATGGATGTACTACTACTGGCGATTAGAGCCGCCATAAAAGCTCGGCTACAGCAGTAACTGCTGTAACTCTGCCAAAGCCAGTTGCAAGCCTGGTTGAGAAAAGGGGAGCACAGCAGCAAACTAGGCCAAACGTTCCTATGTGATCACTTGACCTGCAAAGCACAGCAGCAAACTAGGCCAAACGACCCTATGTGTTCACTTGACCTGCAAAGCTCAGCAGCAAACTAGGCCAAACGACCCTCTGTGAAGTGATGGCCTAGTTGATTGAGGTGCGCGCGCTTTGGTGGACTGGTAAAACCGTTCGGATCTGAACAGTATTTAAAAATAGTTCTTACTTCACCTCCGCACCCCCACCCCACGCACGCACACCCCCTGCCCCACCCCACGCATGCACACTCCCTGCCCCACCCCACCCACCCCCCCCACGCATGCACACACTCAAGTCACTTCTAAGTTCTTAACTCAAGTCACCCCAAGCCACTTCTAAGTTCTTACTCAAGTTTTTACTCAAGTCGTCCTTAAATCATCCTCAAGTTCTTACTCAAGTCACTTCTAAGTTCTTACTCAAGTCATCCTCAAGTCACCCTAAGTCACTTCTAAGTTTTTACTCAAGTTTTTACTCAAGTCGTCCTTAAGTCATCCTCAAGTTCTTACTCAAGTCACTTCTAAGTTCTTACTCAAGTCGTCCTCAAGTCATCCTCAAGTTCTTACTCAAGTCACCTCAAGATTGTAATTAAGTCATCCTTTAAGTACAACCAACAGGGTGTGCGCATTTGATGAATGTATGTGTGAAAATGATGTTATTGAAAACGATCAAGATTAAGCAAAAACTGAAATCTGAAAAATTTAGTAAATTAGTATTAAAAACGGATAATCCTACACAGTATGTATGTTTGTAGATAATCGTTATTTTTTGGTTGTCAGAGAACTAATAAATGTGTGTTCTGGGGTCAACCGCTCGAAACTGGTTGAGAGCGGTTGAGCCAGAACACACATTTATTAGTTCTCTAATGGAAATCTTTGTCAATGCACCATTCCGTGGCACGTCCCCCCTGAACGCGCCCCAAAAAAGAAAAACCGGCAGGCCACGTGCCACACGCACAGAACTCACACGCCCACACACCACAATATATAACACCGGTGGCGTGCCCAAATTGTATTGTATACCCTGAGGAGAGCGCTTTTAGCTTGAAACAAGCTTGTAGGTTTTAACCTCTTCATTTTAAAATCCTATTTTAAACTGGTATGTCGCTCCCTACATGGTTGAGCACTTTTTACGTCCTGAGTGGCTTTTTAACTCTGATTCTCTCTCTCTCTCTCTCTTCTCTCTCTCTCTCTATATATATATATATATATATATATATATATATATATATATATATATATATATATATATATATATATATAAACTTACAAACAAACAAATACACTAATATCGCATGTGCTCTGAAATGATATCGACCCATGTATATCATGCTAATTAGAAATGCATTCCACAAATCAGTGTGAAGTTTTGCATCGGCTGTAGTTGGCGTGGTAGTAGAGATCTTTGGGGCAAAAGATACAAGAAGATTAGACATTAACTTTTCCCAACGACTTTAATGGATCTGAATGTAGAGGCAGAGCCTACTTTACACCATTTCGCTTTTCTACCAAAAGACAGGAAGACTACACAGCAAATTAAATCGATCAATGTATGTTCTAATATGGCTCATTCAGTCATTGACATAGACCAATAATATGGGTTACATTAAAATAGATAATGAAAAAAGAAAAAAAGAAAGTAACCCGTGACCCATAATTATGAACATACCTACAAATTTTCATAAAGAATGCCCAAGTACTTTCGGAGATATTCCATAAAGAAGAATAACCGTTATGGGCCCTTATAACCGTTAGTAACGGATATAACGGAACGGTAAAATAAAACATTGTGCATCATTTATGACCCATAATGAACATACCTACACATTTTCAGAAAGATTGGCCCAGTAGTTTTGTCTAGAGCGAATGAAACACATGTGACCATGAACGGACACACACACATGCACACACACACACACACACACACACACACACACACACAACACACACACACACACACACACACACGTACACACACACACACACACACACACACACACACACACACACAGAGAGAGAGAGAGAGAGAGAGAGAGAGAGAGAGAGAGAGAGAGAGAGAGAGAGAGAGAGAGAGAGAGAGAGAGAGAGAGAGCATTTCTTCGTTCCCATTGTTTAAGTACTCCCTGTTCTATAAGAACTGGGAGTACAAAAAATGTTGGTATTTCTGGGAGAATGTTTGATTACATTAACAGCTTCCTAACAGAGTGAAGCATGTGTACACAGATTGGAAGAACTTATTCATCCTTTAGGAATGTAGATATGGGTAGTCCTCAGCGTTCAGTTATTGCTCCCATATTATTCACAATCCTAATCCATGATCTTCCCAAATCCATGTCAAAAGCAATGCAGGTAGTTCAATATGCAGATATCACTATTTGGATTAACTGTAAATTAAGGAAGCATTCCAATAAAAGAACGGCAAACTTTGTACAGAAGTTTTACCAAAAATAATTGGATAAATTATCTACATATATGAAGAACAGCGGATTAGAACTATCTGGAGAGAAAAAAAAAACATGTCTTATATTGTTTAACAATGGTGAAAACCCAAATATACTACCCGCGCTTTTGCTAGATGGTCAGAATCTGGAATATAAACAAACAAGGTAAGTTCCGGGGGGTATTGTAAACTCCTAATCTGAACTGGAAAACACATTTTGAACATTTGATTGATAAAACAAACAAAAAAAGATTAAACATTCTTAAAATCATATGTTATCAGCCATGGGGTCAGGACTGTATTACTCTTTTA
>CM031625.1:54756724-54764224 GCA_018398815.1 Conus ventricosus
CCATCTTCTCAATACAAGACACAGCAGCACAAGACCAGAACATTGAATGCGACCTCCAGAGGCACACTATTACTGCAGCAACATCACGCTTGCCATTGGCATGCCTCCATAAGAACAAAACAAAACCAAACAAGAAAGACAACAGCATAGCAGCACACCAACAACACAACTACTTACTACTACTACTACTACTGACCTGCTGCTGCTGCTGCTGCTGCTGCTGCTGCTGCTCAGCTGCTGATTTCTGACTGCTGCTGCTGTTTTGCTGCTGCTGCTACTACTACTCTACTACACAGCCATACTTTTACGACGACTTCTACTGTCCCTGCTTAAATTACTGGTTGTTGCTTATCATCATCATCATCACAACAACAACAACAACAACAACAACAAACAAAAAACAGCAACTACTTCTACTAACTGCTGCTGGTGTTGCTGCTGAGCTACGACTCTTCGACTGCACTGGTGTCTTTTCTGTCCCTGCTACTGCTGCAACTACTGCTGCTGTTGCTGCTGCTGCTAACTGATAGCTACGCTAATGCTACACTGTTGTCATTTCATTTGATCAAGCAGGCGTCATTGCGTGCTGACTAGTCCATATAACCTGCACCACATCTGCTACGTGTTGAGACCACCCAAGGCATGATTTTAAGCTGATGGATAAAGGAATTCATAACTAAGATGAGATAATTAAAGAAGAGGGTCTCTGCTACGAATTCAAATTTCCTGACCTACGCTTTAGCCCTATGCGCCTGGGAGATCCTTGATTTCTACCTAACATTGGTTGGTCTTTTTTGTATGTGTGTGGTAAGTGAATGTATACATGTGTGTGTTTAATAGATGTGTGGGCACGGCCCATGCTGTGCACATTTGTGTAGCTGAGTGTGTAACAAGTATTGCCAAGCTAATAACACCCCAAAGAACACGTAATGCGACCTAAAGAACGCACAACCCATCATTCGATACTAAATATACATTTCTAACTAACATCAGGGAATCGACACCAAGACATTACCACCACACAGTAACAACCAATGTAACAACCCTAGAAAATTGAAATACCATAATGTCCACAACATCGGCCGTACGTTTAGAGAGAGAGAGAGAGAAGAGGAGAGAAGAGAGAGAGAGAGAGAGAGAGAGAGAGAGAGAGAGAGAGAGAGAGAGAGAGAGAGAGAGAGAGTTCGCACCCACTGACCAGCTAGAAAGCACCTCAATTGGAATGCACATACGCGAGGCAATAACACACACAGATGGTGAGCCATAACCGCTCCCTTCCCCCCATTCCCCCACACACTCCACGCCCCACTGACTCCATACAGGCACACACACACACACCCACACACAACACGACACACACACACACACACACACACACACACACACAACACATCACACACACACACACACACACACACAGCACACACACACAACACACACACCCACACACAACCAGCACAGCACACAGCACAGCACCGCACCAGCACAGCACCCACCCACAAGGACAAGCACAATTATCGCGCGACGCACACGACACACGCACGCGCGAGAGACAGTGAGACCCATGAGTTTGGACACGAAACGTGTTTCATTCTCGATTACTTGAGTTTCATGTGTGGCAGGGAGAAACCTCAGACTTACACGTAACGCTTTCTGTCAAATACAGTGTGTGAGAAATGCAAGCTGTCAATATGCCAAGAGCGATTACAACACTTGGCTAAAAAAAAAAAAGGTAATGGTGGGGTGTGGAGGTGGACGAATCCAATAACGAATCAAACTATAAATAAGACGATAATCAAATATTTCTCATTTAAAACCAAGTGACACTTAGAAAATGTGCATTGTCGCGTGATTTTAGGGATCGGCACTGAATCGAAAGAATATTCTGTGCACTAACTCAACACGTAGCCTAGATATGTGTTCACGTGTCTCGAGACTGTTATAGTAAAAGTCAAAAATCCCGAGGACAGACCCCATAAACAAGGACACTCTAAGGATTCGTTGTCGAGGGTCTTCCACATTCAGAAAAAGAAAGTGTTCTAATGTATGCCTCAAATTATAATATGCCGAGTTTTTGAGGTGATAAGGGAAGGGGAGGATGCTGACAGGGGAGTAAAAACAGGTGTGTGGGTGTGGGAGGTGGATTAAAGGGGGAAGGGGAGGTTATACTCACCATCTGTTTCTCTGTGTAATGTTCGCAATTTGTCATTCCAAATAGGTGTTGAGCTGAAGTCAGAGTGTGGCGAATATCGCCCTTCCCTCCCACGTCCCCTCCCTGCTATCACTCACTCTCTCCTTCCTCTCTCTCTCTCTCCCCCCTATCTCTCTCGTCTCTCTCTCTCTCTCTCTCTCTCCTCTTCTCTCTCTCTCTCCAATCTCTCTCTGCTCTCTCTCTCTCTGATCACATCGTTCTCTCTTCTCGCTCTCTCTCTCTCTCTGTCCGTTTCCCATTTGTGTGTGTGTGTGTGGTGTGTGTGTGGTGTGTGTGTTGTGTGTGTGTGTGTGTGTGTGTGTTGTGTGTGTGTTGTGTGTGTGTGTGTGTGTGCTGTGTGTGTGTGTATGTGTGGTGTGTGTGTGTGTATGTGTGCGTGTGTGGTGTGTGTGGTTGTGTGTGTGTGTGTGTGTGTGTGTGGTGTGTGTGTGTGTGTGTGTGTGTGTGTGTGTTGTGTGTGTGTGTGTGTGCGTGTGTGGTGTGTGTGTGGGTGTGTGTGGGTGTGTTGAGTGTGTGTGTGTGTGTAGTGTGGTTTAATTTTACGGCTTTTCATCCGGCAGATGATATTAGACGGGGAGATAAAAAGTGGCGGGGACAAAAAACAACAACAACCACTTAGTCATTTCAACACAATACATCTGCATTACATTATGAAAAAGAAAACAGCATATCAGTTAATGACCTTCATAATAGTCTAGCTAACATCAGAACGGCAAAAAGTGCGGCAAACTCAATTATGCATGAGTCAGAACAGAAACTTGACTCACATGTTCATATTTGTCAAGATTGATACCTTTCGCCTTATACATTTTAGTTAAAACGGACAATCTAATAAAGGTGGTGCACAGAGATGAATTTTTCCACAGACACAACCAACTCAGGAGAAAATTTGGTCTTCCAGTGTTCAGCCTTAATTTTGTTGACAATAGATAATCTTAGCAAGATGGCGTGAGCAGCTAGGCAGTGTGAGCATTTTCACAGAAAAAGGTTTGTAACCTTAGTGTTCCAGGTTGAATAGTATTGCCACACTTGAAGGGATGAATGGCAAATTTAGAGCACACATCTGGAACAAGTTTTGTAGCACCAAGTTAGCTAGATTAATCTGCTATTATCATTCCCTCTGAGACCACAATGTGAAGGAATCCAACAGAAGTCTAACGAGTATACCCTGAGACAAAATACAGTGTATCCGTAACCTATTTCATATAACAAATCTTTTCTGGCCCCTTTACAAATCCCAAGTTTGCAGTGCTTGTCAAAACAGACTTGGAATCAACACAAAACAGCACACAAAAAAAGATATTGGATACTATATACACAAAATAAAGCCATCAGTATAGCATACAGTTCTGCAGTGAATATGAAAATCCCTTTCCGAGATGAAAATGTTTTTCTATAGCAGCTTGGAATAACGAAACCATACCGCTGTCAGCTGTGTCCAAACTGAACCATCAGTATAGATTTTAAGGTGATTAGGATATGAATTTTCTAGGTGTTACGTTCACATCGTTCACTAGAATGTTAAATTTTCTTTTTTCTGTTGAGACCGTAATACCGGATACTCATAATCGAAAATTTCCCATCCAAGTGTTTTCCCAAAAGGAGGCATCATCGAACCGGGGGAACTCTGGAATTCGATGTTTAATCTAACATTACACTTAGACATAAGTTCAGTGGGATAATTCATTAGGCAGAATATATGAAAATTTTCCGTTGGCTCTACTTGGCAAATCTTTTATTCGAATTACAAAAATATCACAGCAACTGAATTTTATTACTGACAGGCATCGAATCACAAATTTGGGCTATACTTCCTAGACAACTTTGCTCCGATAAAGGTATGGGGGGAGAGATATTCGCTTGCTTTGGTAGCTCTTATAGTATTTGTTTGTACAGGAACTCCAAAAACCTATTTAATAAGCTTTACTGTCAAATACTTTGTAACTTTTAAAAAAGATACTTTTGAGGCGCTGAAAAGTAAACTTCTTGTCCATACTTTACTTGGAGCGGACAAGAGCCAAAGACAGATGCAAACAAGGGTTTTAGTATATTTGACCCCCAAGGTTGGCAATTAAACAATTTTAAGAAAAATTAGTCTAGTTCTACTTTGAGAAGAACTATTTTTCTATGTGCATTTTCCAGCTTAGTTTTGGTGTTAAAAGGACTCCCAAACATTGACCTGATTCTGATATTGCATACAAAGAGCATCTATATTCAAGGATGGGAGTACAGGCGGGATTTTCTCCATTGTTAAAACAACATTAAACAGGTTTTTTCACAAGATAATTCCTAGCCCATTTTCTTTTAAATATGCCGATAAATTGTCCAATTCATATATGATAATGACGTTCTGCACATGATTAATTGACTCCTCTTTGTTATGTTTTTTCTTAAACGAGTTGCATCCATGTTGCGATGCTATCAGCTTACGAACTAAATGGATATTTTTTTGGACAGCGCAGAAGGAAGATCAAAAGTGAGAACAGAAAAAACAAAATTGAGGGCAATATTGATCCTTGGGGCGGATACCCCATATTAATGTACCTGAATAAGAATAATCGTACCAATTCATGACAATAGATTGTCTGTCCATTAAGAAACCTTTTTGTAAGACATACATGTTGCCTGAAATAACCAATCTTTTTTAATTTGTAAAGCAACCTAGCATGCCAAACACTGTCGTAGGCTTTTTTTTAATCATCAAAAATGTAGCCATCGTACTTTTTCTGTGGGCAAAACTTTTTTTTTTTATTTGATTTGTAAGTTTTAACAAGATGGTCTGTAGTGCATCGACCCTTTCTAAAAACAACCAAGCCTGCTGGATTGGAAGCAAATGATTCTTTTCAAATAAGTAACATCCAACGCTTCAATACAATTTTTCCAGCAGTTTCCCCGACATAGAGAAGACAAAGAGATTGAGGTCTATAACTGCTTACAGAAGTATTTACTCTTGTCTCTTTCAGAACTGGTATGACCACCGAACTCTTCCAAATTTTAGGAGAGCGCCATTATTCCAACATATTTGAACAACGGAAAGTAGTACATGTTTCCAGGAAGACGGCAGATGAACATAGCATCTGATAAGAAATGCCATCTAGACCAACTGCTGCGTTTCTGAGATGAACTGAATGATCAAGCTTCTTCTGACAATTCTGAGACCTGGATAGAAGCGAGTGGTAGGGGGGGGAAAATTTAAAAAATGATCTGCAACTGGATCAGATCCCAATAGTCCTCTTTTGTTCCTCTTCCAATCTATATTGCTCATTTTCCCTGCGTGTAGAGATGATGACAAACTATTCATGAGGAAAAGAAATCAACGAAAAGCTCAGCTTTTTCAAAAAGGTAGGAAATTCCTTTTCTGGCTTAATTGGGTAAAGTTGTTTTGTACCATTTTTCATTTCTTATACTTTTTTTCCACACTTTAAAACATGTCTTTTGATTCTGTAATTTCCTTCTTACAAATTCCATCCCAGTATTATGGCCTTTTTGCTTGAGCAATAATTTTATTACAGTTTTGTTTTTTTTCCCTGTTTCAACATAGTCTGAAAATTTCTTCAGTCTATTTTCGATCCACCTTTTAAAAGCCTGACGTTTGTGGATTTGTACAGCTAATCGGGAATCGCATTCTCAGTCCCCTCACACTTACCGAAAAATTTACCAAGTTTCCTATATCTACTCCATTGGAATAGCACTATCAGCTGCTTGAATCAATATTTTGGCAAAATTGGAATAAAAACATCAATGTTGTCATCTTCAACCGTGAACGTTGTACATATGGCATCAGACTATTTGCAAAAGCTTCCACAATGGCTAAATTTATAATTATAAATTTGGGATTTTGTCCTTCAACATCTGATATGTCAGGTGCTAATATTCATCATTCAAATTTATTGTGATTTGGAAGGTGATCACTTCCAAGGCAGTCTTCTCCAGTGGACCAATCGCAATCAATTGCTAGATTTTGGAGATACTCAGCGACAAGTCTAATAGCACTGGTTTGTGTGTTGATACATCTGGGATTAGAGTAGCTCGACTATCATTTAACAAGATTAGAGTGGATCAACCATATTTTCTAAATCAGTTAGAAGACACTTTTGAACATTCCTGTATCCCAAAAAAGAGCATGAGCATTAAAGATCCCAAGAATGATCCATTGCTTAGAAGTGAAACCGATGTTTTTCAGCCAGTCCATATTATCATCTATTGGGGCCATAGGGATAATACAACTGAAAATGACATTATAAACTGAGTGTCCATTAACTTTTAACGCAGCCCCCTACAGAAAAGCAGTCTTCAGAAATCTGTATGTCCTGGGCATAGAAATCTTGGAAAAATTGTAAATCACATCAAACATAAATAGCGTGTCACTGCACACCTTTTCATTTGAAATATTTACGTTAGTTAGTGGTGGATAAGTAGAAATTACTTAATATTTGGAAGCGTTGATATTTCAACATTTAGCGATTGAAGCGCTAATACACTATAATTTCCCTGTTGTACCTAATTATTTCAAAGCAGAAAATTTGCAGAGATTGATCTGGCATTTCACTGTAATATTATTCAAATTGTTAATACTTGTTTCTTCATAATGTCTATAACTATAAGTCAATGTTTACTTGTGAAAAAAAGAAAAAACTAACCACTAGTCAGGACTAAGGGATTTCCGAACGATGCCTATGGCTATGGCGGAATGCCCGGGAGGAGGTAGACCATACTTCTCGTGGTGGTGGTAAGGATCCGTGGGGTCTGGAAGGCCAGGGACTGCAGTTGAATGCCCGGGTCCGCAGAATCTTCCACTCTGTCTGCGTCGTGGTCGCTCCCCAGAAGAAGCGATGTAGATGACGGCCTAGGTTTCTTGCCAGTAGCCGTGCTCCTCGCCATTTGGATGGAGATCAACTTGAGGGATACGACTTCTGGATGTGTGTCGTAACCCACATGAGAATCATTTTTGGTATTTTTTCCAATTAATTCAGAGTAGTGTGGCGCATTATATAGACACCCCCGTTTTGCTTCAAGATGTTGTGATTTTACAGGGATTACATGCTGCACACAACGTGGGACTGGGAAAGATTTGCTGGACAGATTCACAGCAAAGCCTGTCCATTCCCTTTAAGTTAAAACCCTTTATACTCGCAACGGGAGAATCCGGGACAGAACTTGGGCGCCCTGTTCTTCCCGTACCGGACGTACCGGGACACTCTCTGTGGGAATTTTCCATCACGCAGTGAATCACGTGTGTAGACACGCCAGAGTCGCAGACAGTAACTAGGAAGACTCAGGCAGGCCAA
>CM031625.1:54774238-54776738 GCA_018398815.1 Conus ventricosus
AGAATTAGATTTGTAGCAGCATGCAATAATCTTTCTAGCCGAGCCAAGAACGCTTTGTTATGTATATTGCAAAAATTGTATAAGTTGAAAAATAACTCTCTAAACACATTTCTAAAATTATTTGACTCTCAGATTCAGCCAGTGGTTCAGTATGGTGCGGAATTATGGGGACTAGACAATGCAGCATTACACTGTGAAAAAGTACATTTGTTTGGACTCAAAAAACGATTCTAGGCGTCGACATACGAACACCAAACGATCTGATGTATGGAGAAACGAACCGATATCCTATATACATAAATTCTGCTTTAAAATGTATTAAGTTTTGGTTAAAATTAACTAGAATGGGTGAGCATAGATTACCATATAAGGCATATCGTATGTTGTATGATTTGGACGAACGTGACAAAAGAAACTGGGCCTCAAATGTTCGTTGTAAATTATATATGTATGGGTTTGGTTATGTCTGGCTGAACCAAGGTGTTGATGCATTCGATGATTTTCTTCAGATTTTTAGAGATAGATTGACTGCATGCAGATGGCAAGAATGGAATTATCATGTGAGTAACAGCGAAATATTTAACGTGTATAGATCTTTTTGCACTGCGCCTAATGTTAAAACCTATCTATTGTTGAATCTGGACAGGCATTTAAAATACGTAACTTTTAGATTCAGACTTGGTATTGCTGAAATTGCAGTGCATTATTATCGTCACCGACCCCATAGCAATGAAGATCTATTATGCCAACTCTGCAAAGAGGAGATAGAAAGTGAAGTTCATTTTGTATTATGTTGCCCTGTCCTGCATAAATTAAGAGCTCAGTATATACCTTTGAAGTATTATCAAGTCCCAAATCACTTCAGATTAGCACTTCTTTCGGCGTGTAAGCCTACTTGTGAACAAACAGTCAGAAATTTGTCGAATTATCTTTTTAAAGCGTTCAGACTGCGGTCTTCTATGTTATCTTAGAATAGTTTGTGATCATATATGAGTTATGTCTGTGTGTATCCTTAGGGTGCTTTTGTGATTGTACTTGCTAGCACCCCTTCATGAGGGGCAATAGCCTAATCATGAATAAATTATCTTGAGTCTTGACAGAGACAGAGAGAGACAGACAGAGTATGTTAATATATGTGCGTGTTAATGTGTGTGTGTGTGTGTGTGTGTGTGTGTGTGTGTGTGTGTGTGTGTGTGTGTGTGTGTGTGTGTGTGTGAAGTGAATTCATTTTAAGATTGTCTTTATTGATGGCTGAAGAACAAGCTGTCGAGCTTTTTTCTTCACATCCTGCACTAACGGAAAGAAAGAAACAAACATAGCATGCAACGTGGAAAATTACAAATAATATTTGTCAAAGCGTACTGCTTCACTACAAGTTTATCGAATACACCATAGCTCCTTTTTCATGGGAGGAGATAGCATGAACTACTGTATTCGTTGCGCGCGCGCGCTAGCGTGCGTAAACACACACACACACACACACACACACACACACACACACACACACACACACACACACACACACACACACACACGCACGCACGCACGCACGCACGCACGCACGCACGCACGCACGCACGCACGCACGCACAGAGAGAGAGAGAGAGAGAGAGAGAGAGAGAGAGAGAGAGAGAGAGAGAGAGAGAGAGAGAGAGAGAGAGAGAGAGAGAGAGAGGCGTGCACAATCAATTAGTGTACACAACTTGAAAAATCATCATGATTCATCATCGTTTGAACATCCTACACCGTCGTCGCAATAGTTATCTGTTTCATTGGTGTTAACAGTTTGAAGTCGGAGCTTAAATGAGAAGAATAAAACCTTAGAAAAATCAGGCATGTTTTCCTCGGACAATTTTCAACATGCTGAACTGTTACCCCCCCCCCCAAAAAAAAAAAAAAAAGAAAAAAGAAAGGAGAAAAAAAAAAAAAAAACCTGTTACTCCTAGAACTCTCCATAGCCAATATTTTGCATATACTTTCGTCTATATTAATTTTTGAATAGCGGGCATTCAAAAACGAAGTGAATTTCTGTTTCAAGTTTGTCAGTACAAAAGGGACACTTGCCTCTGCATATTTTTTGAATAACGGTATTTGTGAACATTAATCTGTGAAACTCCCAACCTAAACTGGGCCAGTACATTGCGATATGTGTTCATCTATAGGACATCCACATATTCCTCTCTTCCAAAATATGGTTCATATTGTCTGTACACTGAGAATCTACAACTAGTTTCCAAGTGGTCATACTATCGGAAACAAAAAGAACTATACAACCTTTTCTTAAGCTCTTTGAAGAACAGTTTCTCTTGTCCACCACCAACCACACTTGCTCAAACCCATTCTCATACAAAACAGTTTGAAATTTTGTGAGCCAATTGTTAGTTCTACGTTCATGCATCTTTAAAAGCATGTCATAAGATTTCTTAGCAATAAGCGAAACCAGTATTTAAGACATTTTGAAACAGAATTCATCCATAAAGGAAACATGCCTAACTCACCA
>CM031625.1:54786738-54789238 GCA_018398815.1 Conus ventricosus
GGGAAAAAGGATTCTTGGAAAAGGAAAGAAAAAACAAATTATGCATTTCATTTCAATTATTTTAGAAAACATCTTCAGCTGCAGAATATTAATCTTGATTTCTTTCTTTTTTTCATTTTTCGTCACTGTGTTTTACCTGGAGGTTTGCAAAGCCAGTCATAGGCTAGTCCTGGCCTTTACTTTTATTTATCATGGACACCTCCCGTGTGATGAGAACAAACCACAAACAAAACAACAACGAACCTTTGAGGTGTGCGCCCTCGCCTATGTCTTTACGTTCGATGCGAACGACATGTTGTCCTCTCTGATTCACCTGACGATCCAACGGGTGATAAACCAACCAACTTGTGTTCTTTATTCGCTACACGCCAGGCATTCCTGGCTTCAAGACCTAGGAGGGCCAAATACACAGCAGAACAGATTTTACCATCTCTGTATAGCTAACAAAACGCATGACCGCGCCGACCCAACCCAAATAAACACATCAAACACTGTGTTACACACATATTTCACACACTATTCACCACCAAGAGAACAAAAAGGACGAGTGTGGTCTACAGGTCTACAGATAACAGCCGTAACAATTGCACAAAAGACCACCACTCACCCCACCCTCTCCCCCTGTCTTGCAGATAGCAAGGTAGGAATATGCAACGCAAAAAAAAACGAAAGTGTAGAATGAGAACAGTGCACAAACAGGGACCATATATAGAGATGTGGAGTGCCAGCAGAACAAGGACCATGTATAGAGATGTGGAGTGCCAGCAGAACAAGGACCATGTATAGAGATGTGGAGTGCCAGCAGAAGAAGGACCATGTATAGAGATGTGGAGTGCCAGCAGAACAAGGACCATGTATAGAGATGTGGAGTGCCAGCAGAACAAGGACCATGTATAGGAATGTGGAGTGCCAGCAGAAGAATGGCAGCTTAAGTGAAAGAAAACAAATGAAGAAACGCACTTCAGAAACGAAACGGATAATGAGAGAGAGAGAGAGAGAGAGAGAGAGAGAGAGAGAGAGAGAGAGAGAGAGAGAGAGAGAGAGAGAGAGAGAGAGAGAGAGAGAGAGAGAGAGAGAGAGAGAGAGTTTTTCAGTAGAAAAAAATGAATGTAGTTGTGTTTTGTAATGTAAGGGTTGTATCCGTGTGTTTTCAATGTCGCCTCACTGATGGTAAATGGTAACAACAATACATTGGAGAATGTACTCAATCCGTGTGTTTTCAATGTCGCCTCACTGATGGTCAATGGTAACAACAATACATTGGAGAATGTATTCAATCCGTGTGTTTTCAATGTCGCCTCACTGATGGTCAATGGTAACAACAATACATTGGAGAATGTACCCACGTATGCATATAACAATTTCAAAGATGTGCTATTGCAGTTAAGGTTGTGACTTTTAGTATTAGATCATTTGCTTTTTGTACTCTAAAATTAAAATTGTAGGAACCTCTTATTGTTATGTTAGTGTATCTTTACCTCTCTGTGTTGTTAATGTGTCATTGTAGATGTAGCCCCCTTCAGTAGCGGCTATGGCCTAGCATGAATGACTTACTTCAGTTTCCATTTCTTTTTGTTTCGGGAAAATATTCCTTGTTATATTAATGCCCTTTTACGACAAATGTAGTAGAACCACAAGAATCCATATCATGCAACCTACGCATTAATCATCATTCATGAACACGTCAAGCTCAGTGGCAAGTCTCTCTCTCTCTCTCTCTCTCTCTCTCTCTCTCTCTCTCTCTCTCTCTCTCTCTCTCTCTCTCCTCTCTCTCTCTCTCTCTCTCTCTCTCTCTCTTATCATGAAGACATGCTGCGTGGCTTGTGCTATTAAGCTGGTATTGTGTCAGGTCGAGTAAATTTTGTTCCCCACTGGTTGACCCAGACATCACAAACATAACCAACATACCTATAACAGCTGTGCCGTTTGAAACTTCGCGTGGCATTTTGTGTGATCATATCCATCGATTTCATGCAGAAATGAGCCACGGCAAACACGCCTCTATGTCGCCGTTCAACTCTGAGTCATGGTTGACAATGTTACCTTCAGTGTACATCACCCCTCCCTCTCTAACTTCGATGCAGCGATACTGAGAGTAGTTCGGACCCAACCCTCTAAGGATATGGTACCTTAAAGTGATACCTAAAAGTGATACTCTCTCTCTCTCTCTCCCTTTCTCTCTCTCTCTCTGAAATGAGAAAATAGTGAAAGCTTGTTGCGTATTTATACAGATATCTTAATTTTAATTTTTATGTTACTTGAACTTGTCTTCATTATCTACTGGAAACGTATCATGCAAAGTTATTTTGTGTATATCAACCTTCTGAGGGCTATGGCCTTTGAGAATAAAATGTTTGTCTTTTCTTGTCTTGCCCTCTCTCTCTCTCTCTCTCTCTCTCTCTCTCTCCTCTCTCTCTCTCTCTCTCTCTCTCTCTCTCTCTCTCTCTCTCTCTCTCTCTCTCTCCTCTCTCTCTCTCTCTCCTTCTCTCAAATTTACTGC
>CM031625.1:54799238-54809238 GCA_018398815.1 Conus ventricosus
GAATTGTGGGTTAAAAGACGGTATGTTTTTTGTTGACTGCCTAAAATTGATTTCCTCCATTTTAAAATCTTTCGGGCCACAGTGCTCAACGTGAGGAGCAATCAAGATGAATATAACCAAAGAGCCTAAAATGATTTTAAAAGTGCTCGACCCCCTTGGGGAGCAACATTTGTCAATGATGTTAAGAAGGAAGGTTAAAACTCAAGGTTAAAACTCCTCTTTTTTTGCATTCGGGTTCAGGAAAAAGAATGCTTTCCATCTCATATTGCGTACGAACTTTTCGGTTTGTTCTATTAATCTTTTTAAGTAGAATTGTGGGTTAGAGAACGGTATGTTTTTTGTTGACTGCCTAAAATTGATTTCCTCCATTTTAAAATCTTTCGGGCCACAGTGCTCAAACGTGAGGAGCAATCAAGATGAATATAACCAAAGAGCCTAAAATGATTTTAAAAGTGCTCGACCCTTGGGGAGCAACATTTGTCAAAGATGTTAAGAAGGAAGGTTAAAACTCAAGTTAAAACTCCTCTTTTTTTGCATTCGGATTCAGGAAAAAGAATGCTTTCCATCTCATATTGCGTACGAACTTTTCGGTTTGTTCTATTAATCTTTTTAAGTAGAATTGTGGTTAGAGAACGGTATGTTTTTTGTTGACTGCCTAAAATTGATTTCCTCCATTTAAAATCTTCGGGCCACAGTGCTCAACGTGAGGAGCAATCAAGATGAATATAACCAAAGAGCCTAAAATGATTTTAAAAGTGCTCGACCCCTGGGAGCAACATTTGTCAATGATGTTAAGAAGGAAGGTTAAAACTCAAGGTTAAAATCCTCTTTTTTGCATTCGGATTCAGGAAAAAGAATGCTTTCCATCTCATATTGCGTACGAACTTTTCGGTTTGTTCTATTAATCTTTTTAAGTAGAATTGTGGGTTAGAGAACGGTATGTTTTTTGTTGACTGCCTAAAAATTGATTTCCTCCATTTTAAAATCTTTCGGGCCACAGTGCTCAACGTGAGGAGCAATCAAGATGAATATAACCAAAGAGCCTAAAATGATTTTAAAGTGCTCGACCCCTTGGGGAGCAACATTTGTCAATGATGTTAAGAAGGAAGGTTAAAACTCAAGGTTAAAACTCCTCTTTTTTTGCATTCGGATTCAGGAAAAAGAATGCTTTCCATCTCATATTGCGTACGAACTTTTCGGTTTGTTCTATTAATCTTTTTAAGTAGAATTGTGGGTTAGAGAACGGTATGTTTTTTGTTGACTGCCTAAAATTGATTTCCTCCATTTTAAAATCTTTCGGCCACAGTGCTCAACGTGAGGAGCAATCAAGATGAATATAACCAAAGAGCCTAAAATGATTTTAAAAGTGCTCGACCCTTGGGGAGCAACATTTGTCAATGATGTTAAGAAGGAAGGTTAAAACTCAAGGTTAAAACTCCTCTTTTTTTGCATTCGGATTCAGGAAAAAGAATGCTTTCCATCTCATATTGCGTACGAACTTTTCGGTTTGTTCATTAATCTTTTTAAGTAGAATTGTGGGTTAGAGAACGGTATGTTTTTTGTTGACTGCCTAAAATTGATTTCCTCCATTTTAAATCTTTCGGGCCACAGTGCTCAACGTGAGGAGCAATCAAGATGAATATAACCAAAGAGCCTAAAATGATTTTTAAAAGTGCTCGACCCCTTGGGGAGCAACATTTGTCAATGATGTTAAGAAGGAAGGTTAAAACTCAAGGTTAAAACTCCTCTTTTTTTGCATTCGGATTCAGGAAAAAGAATGCTTTCCATCTCATATTGCGTACGAACTTTTCGGTTGTTCTATTAATCTTTTTAAGTAGAATTGTGGGTTAGAGAACGGTATGTTTTTTGTTGACTGCCTAAAATTGATTTCCTCCCTTTTAAAATCTTTCGGGCCACAGTGCTCAACGTGAGGAGCAATCAAGATGAATATAACCAAAGAGCCTAAAATGATTTTAAAAGTGCTCGACCCCTTGGGGAGCAACATTTGTCAATGATGTTAAGAAGGAAGGTTAAAACTCAGGTTAAAACTCCTCTTTTTTTGCATTTGGATTCAGGAAAAAGAATGCTTTCCATCTCATATTGCGTACGAACTTTTCGGGTTTTTTCTATTAATCTTTTTAAGTAGAATTGTGGGTTAGAGAACGGTATGTTTTTTGTTGACTGCCTAAAATTGATTTCCTCCATTTTAAAATCTTTCGGGCCCCAGTGCTCAACGTGAGGAGCAATCAAGATGAATATAACCAAAGAGCCTAAAATGATTTTAAAAGTGCTCGACCCCTTGGGGAGCAACATTTGTCAATGATGTTAAGAAGGAAGGTTAAAACTCAAGGGTTTAAAACTCCTCTTTTTTTGCATTCGGATTCAGGAAAAAGAATGCTTTCCATCTCATATTGCGTACGAACTTTTCGGTTTGTTCTATTAATCTTTTTAAGTAGAATTGTGGGTTAGAGAACGGTATGTTTTTTTTGTTGACTGCCTAAAATTGATTTCCTCCATTTTAAAATCTTTCGGGCCACAGTGCTCAACGTGAGGAGCAATCAAGATGAATATAACCAAAGAGCCTAAAATGATTTAAAAGTGCTCGACCCCTTGGGGAGCAACATTTGTCAATGATGTTAAGAAGGAAGGTTAAAACTCAAGGTTAAAACTCCTCTTTTTTGCATTCGGATTCAGGAAAAAGAATGCTTTCCATCTCATATTGCGTACGAACTTTTCGGTTTGTTCTATTAATCTTTTTAAGTAGAATTGTGGGTTAGAGAACGGTATGTTTTTTGTTGACTGCCTAAAATTGATTTCCTCCATTTTAAAATCTTTCGGGCCACAGTGCTCAACGTGAGGAGCAATCAAGATGAATATAACCAAAGAGCCTAAAAAGATTTTAAAGTGCTCGACCCCTTGGGGAGCAACATTTGTCAATGATGTTAAGAAGGAAGGTTAAAACTCAAGGTTAAAATCCTCTTTTTTTGCATTCGGATTCAGGAAAAAGAATGCTTTCCATCTCATTGCGTACGAACTTTTCGGTTTGTTCTATTAATCTTTTTAAGTAGAATTGTGGGTTAGAGAACGGTATGTTTTTTGTTGACTGCCTAAAATTGATTTCCTCCATTTTAAAATCTTTCGGGCCACAGTGCTCAACGTGAGGAGCAATCAAGATGAATATAACCAAAGAGCCTAAAATGATTTTAAAAGTGCTCGACCCTTGGGGAGCAACATTTGTCAATGATGTTAAGAAGGAAGGTTAAAACTCAAGGTAAAACTCCTCTTTTTTTGCATTCGGATTCAGGAAAAAGAATGCTTTCCATCTCATATTGCGTACGAACTTTTCGGTTTGTTCTATTATCTTTTTAAGTAGAATTGTGGGTTAGAGAACGGTATGTTTTTTGTTGACTGCCTAAATTGATTCCCATTTAAAATCTTGGGCCACATGCTCACGTGAGGCATCAGTAATATAACAAAGAGTAAAATGATTTTAAAAGTGCTGACCTTGGGGACAATTGTCAATGATTTAAGAAGGAGTAAAACTCAAGGTTAAAATCTCTTTTTGCATTCGGATTCAGGAAAAGAATCTCATCTCATATTGGTACGAACTTTTCGGTTTGGGGTTTTTTTTTTTTTCTTTTTTAAATTTTTTTGTGGGTTAGAGAACGGTATGTTTTTTTGTTGACTTCCTAAAATTGATTTTTTTCCCTTTTTTTAAAAACTTTTCGGGCCACAGGCCCCAACGTGAGGACAATCAAATGAATATTAAACCAAAAAAGCCCTAAAATGAATTTTTAAAAATGCCGACCCCCCTTGGGGGGCAAAAATTTTTCCAATTTATTTTTAAGAAGGAAGGTTTAAAAAATCAAGGTTTTTAAAACTCCCTTTTTTTGATTTCCCGGGTTCAGGGGAAAAATTTTAAAAAGGAAAAGGGAAAACAATTTTAAAGGGAGTCAACAAAAAAAAACCGTTTTTCTAAACCCCCCAATTTCTTAAAAAGATTAATTAAAAAAACCCAAAAATTCGTACCAATAAAGGAGGGGGAAAGCATTCTTTTTTTCCCGGGAAACCGAAAGCAAAAAAGAGGGGGTTTTTTAAACCTTTGTTTTTTTAAACCTTTCCTTTTTTAACATCTTGACAAATGTTGCTCCCCAAGGGGTTCCCAGCACTTTTAAAATCATTTTTGGGTCTTTGGGTTTTTATTCCCTCTTGATTGCCCTTTTCCCCACGTTTACACCCGTGGCCCGAAAGATTTTAAAAAGGAAAATCAATTTTTGGGAGTCAACAAAAAAAAAACCCTTTTTCCCAACCCACAATTTTTTTAAAAAGATTTTAAAAGAAAAAAAAAAAAACCGAAAAGTTCCCCTACCAATATGGAAAATGGAAAGCATTTTTTTCCTGAATCCAAGCAAAAAAAAAAGAGGAGTTTTAAAATTGGTTTTTTTAAACCCTTCCCCTTTTTAAACATCATTGACAAAAAGTTGCCCCCCCAAGGGGGCGAGCATTTTAAAAAACATTTAGGCTCTTTTGGTTTTTTAATTTATTCCCCCCGATTTCCCTCACTTGGCACCCGTGGCCCCAAAGATTTTAAAATGGAGGAAAACAAATTTTTGGGAGTCAACAAAAAAAATACCGGTTTTCCCAAAACCCCCAATTCTACTTAAAAAAAATTTAAAAGAAAAAAACCCAAAAGGTTGTACGCAATTTTGAGATGGGAAAACATTCTTTTTCCTGAATCCGTTTCAAAAAAAGGGGTTTTTAACCTTGAGTTTTAACCTTCCTTCTTTAAAATCATTGACAAATGTTGCTCCCCAAGGGGTCCCAGCACTTTTAAAAACATTTTTGGCCTTTGGTTTTATTCATCTTATTGCTCCTCACGTTGAGCCCTGTGGGCCCAAAGTTTTTTAAAATGGAGGAAAACAAATTTTGGGAGTCAACAAAAAACCATTCGTTCCTAACCCACAATTTTTACTTAAAAAGATTAATAGAACAAACCGAAAAAATTTTGTACGCCAAAATGAGATGGAAAGCATTCTTTTTCCGGGAAACCGAATGCAAAAAAAAAGGGGGTTTTTTAAACCTTTAGGGTTTTTTTCCTTTTCCTTTTTTAACCCTCATTACAAATGTTTTTCCCCCAAGGGGCAGCACTTTTTTAAAAACATTTTTGGCTCTTTTTGGGTTTTATTTTATCTTGATTGTCCTCCGTTGAGCACTGAGGCCCGAAAGTTTTTAAAAAGGGGGAAATAATTTTAGGCCCGTCAAACCCCCAAAAAAAATACCGTTTTTAACCCACAATTCTACTTTAAAAAGATTAAAAAAACAAACCAAAAAATTTTGTACGCAAATGAGATGGAAAAACATTCTTTTCCCGAATCCGAAAGCAAAAAAAAAGGATTTTAACCTTGAGTTTTAACCCTTCCCTTTTTAAAAATCCCTTGACAAATTTTTTCCCCCCAAGGGGGGCAGCACTTTTTTTAAACCCTTTTGGGTCTTTGGGGTTTTAATTTATCTTGATTGCTCCCCACGTTTAGCCCTGTGGCCCGAAAGATTTTTTAAAAAGGAGGGAAAACAATTTTAGGAGTCAACAAAAAACTTTTCCGTTCCTAACCCACCCAAATTTTATTAAAAAGTTTTAAAAGAACAAAAACCCAAAAGTTTGTACGCAAAATGAATGGAAAGCATTTTTTTTCCTGAACCGAATGCCCAAAAAAAAAGGGGGTTTTTAACCCTTTTGGGTTTTTTAAAAATTTCCCTTTTTAACATCATTGGGCAAATGTTCTCCCCCAAGGGGGCGAGGGACTTTTAAAAACATTTTTGGGTCTTTGGTTTAAAATTTACGGGGGCTCCTCACGTTGAGCACTGTGGCCCGAAAATTTTTTTAAAAGGGGAAATCAATTTTAGGCCCGTCCAAAAAAAAACATACCCTTTCCCCTAACCCCCAATTCTACCCTTTAAAAAAATTAAAAGAACAAACCCAAAATTCGTACGCAAATGAGATGGAAAAAACCCTTCTTTTTTCCCGAAACCGAAGCAAAAAAAAAGGAGTTTTAACCTTGAGTTTTAACCTTCCCCTTTTTAACTTTATTTACAAAAAGTTTCTCCCCCAAGGGGGCGAGCACTTTTAAAATCATTTTAGGTCTTTTTTTTTATTCTCTTGATTTCTCCTCACTTGACATGTGGCCGAATAGATTTTAAAATGGAGGAAATCAATTTAGGCATCAACAAAAAAACTACCGTTCTCTAACCCACAAAATTTTACTTTTAAAAAGGGGTTTAAAAAACAAACCGAAAAGTTCGTACGCAATTTGAGATGGGAAAACATTCTTTTTCCCCGAATCCGGAAAAGCAAAAAAAGAGATTTTAACCTTGAGTTTTAAACCCTTTCCCTTTTTAACATCCCTTACAAATTTTCTCCCCCCCAAAGGGTTTGGACTTTTAAAATCATTTTAGGCTCTTTGGGTTTATTCATCTTGATTGCTCCTCACTTGGCCCCTGTGGGGCCCCAAAGATTTTTTTAAAAGGAGGAAATCAATTTTTTGGCCCTCAACAAAAAAAAATACCTTTTCTAACCCACAACACTTAAAAAGATTAATAGAACAAACCCCAAAAATTCGTACGCAATATGAGGGGGGAAAGCATTCTTTTTTTCCTGAATTTCCCAAAAGCAAAAAAAGAGGAGTTTTAACCTTGAGTTTTTAAACCCTTCCCTTTTAACCCTCATTCAATTTTTGCCCCCCCAAAGGGGTTTAGCACTTTTAAAATCATTTTTTGGCCTTTGGGTTTTATTCATCTTGAAATTTCTCCTCCGTTGAGCAATGGCCCGAAAGATTTTAAAAATGGAGGGAAAACAATTTTAGGCAGTCAACAAAAAACTAAGTTCCCCCTAAAACCCCCAAATTTTACTTAAAAAGATTTAAAAGAACCCAAAACCCAAAATTTTGTACGCAATATGAGATGGAAAGCATTCTTTTTTTCCCGGGGAAACCGAATGCCAAAAAAAAAAGGGGGTTTTAAAAACCTTTTGGTTTTAAAACCCTTTCCCTTTTTTAAAAATCATTTACAAATGTTGCCCCAAAGGGGGGAGCACTTTTTTAAAAACATTTTTGGCTCTTTGGTTTTATTCATCTTTTTGGGGCCCCCGGGGACACTGGGGCCCGAAAGATTTTAAAAGGAGGAAATCAAGTTTTGGCATCAACAAAAAAAATACCGTTCTCTAACCCCCAATTTTTACTTTAAAAAAATTAATAAAAAAAACGAAAGTTCGTACGCAATAGGGGAAAGGGAAAGCATTCTTTTTTCCCGAATCCGAAAGCAAAAAAAAGGGGGAGTTTTTAACCTTGATTTTAACCCCTTTCCCTTTTAACTTTATTTAACCCAAAAATTGCTCCCCCAAGGGGGGGGGCACTTTTAAAATCATTTTAGGTCCCTTTGGGTTTTATTTTATCTTGATGCCCCTCACGTTAGCACTGTGGCCCGAAAAATTTTAAAATGGAGGAAATCAATTTTTTGGGACAACCAAAAAAAAATACCGTTCTCTTTAAACCCCCAATTTTACTTAAAAAGATTTAAAAGAACAAACCGAAAAGTTCGTACGCAATATGAGAAAGGGAAAACATTCTTTTTCCTGAATCCGAAAGCCAAAAAAAAAGGGGGGGTTTAACCTTTTGGGTTTTAAACCCTTTCCCTTTTTTTACATCATTGACAAATGTTGGGTTTCCCCCCAAAGGGGGCACACTTTTTAAAACATTTTTGGGCCCTTTTGGTTTTATTCATCTTGATTGGCCCCCTCACGGTTTAGCACTGTGGCCCGAAAAATTTTTTAAAATGGAGGAAATCAATTTTTGGGAGGGAACAAAAAAAAAATACCGTTCTCTAAACCCCCCAATTTTACTTAAAAAAATTAATTTGAACCCAAACCCAAAAGTTCGTTTTTCAATAGGAGGGAAAAACATTTTTTTTCCCGAAACCAAAAAGCAAAAAAAAAAGGAGTTTAACCTTGGGGTTTTTAAACCCCTTTCCCTTTTTAACTTCCTTGACAATGTTGCCCCCCCAAGGGGGCGAGCACTTTTAAAATTTATTTTAGCCTTTGGTTATATTCAACTTTTATTGCCCCCTCAGTTGGGCACTGTGGCCCCAAAGATTTTTAAAAAGGAGGAAATCCCAAATTTTTGGCAGCAAAAAAAAACATACCCTTCTCAAAACCCCCAATTTTTACTTAAAAAGATTTAAAAGAACCCCCCAAACCCCCAAAATTCGTACGCAATATGAGATGGAAACATTTTTTTTTCCTGGGAAAAAGAATGCAAAAAAAGAGGAGTTTTAACCTTTTATTTTTTTCCTTCCCTTTTTAACATATTGACAAATGGTTCCCCAAGGGGGCGAGCACTTTTAAAATCATTTTAGGCTCTTGGTTTTTAAATTTATCTTGATTGCTCCTTTTCCCTTGAGCCCCGTGGGCCCCCCAAAGATTTTAAAAAGGAGGGAAAAAAATTTTAGGGATCCCAAAAAAAAACCCTTTCCGTTCTCTAACCCACAATTCTCTTAAAAAGATTAATTGAACAAAAACCAAAAAATTCGTACGCAATTTTGAGATGGGAAAAAAAATTCTTTTTTTCCCGAATCCGAAACAAAAATAAAAGGAGTTTTTTAAACCCTTTAGTTTTAACCTTCCTTCTTTAAAATCATTGACAAATGTTGCTCCCCAAGGGGCCCAGCACTTTTAAAATCATTTTAGGCTCCCTTTTTTTTTATTCATCTTAATTGGGTCCTCACTTTAGCACTGTGGGCCCCAAAAGTTTTAAAAAAGGGGGAAATCAATTTTAGGCAGTCCAAAAAAAAACATACCCCCCCTCTAACCCCCAATTTTATTAAAAAAGTAATTTAAAAAAAAACCGAAAAGTTCGTAAGCAATATGAATGGAAAGCATTCTTTTTCCGGGAAACCGAATGCAAAAAAAAGAGGAGTTTTAAAACCTTTAGTTTTAACCTTTCCCTTTTTAAACACATTGGGCAAATGTTGTCCCCAAGGGGGGTTTGAGCACTTTTTAAAAATTTTGGGTCTTTGGTTATTTTTTCATCTTGATTGGCCCCCCCGTTTTACACTTGGCCCGAAAAAAATTTTTTTTAAAAAGGAGGAAAACAATTTTTGGCAGTCCCAAAAAAAAAAACATTTCCGTTCTCAACCCACAATTCTACTTAAAAAGTTAAAGAACAAAAAGAAAAGTTCGTACGCAATATGAGAGAAAAACCTTCTTTTCCTGAAACCAAAGCCAAAAAAAGAGGGGTTTTAAACCTTTATTTTTAAACCTTCCCTTTTAAAAATCATTGAAAAATGTTTCTCCCCAAAGGGGTTTGAGCACTTTTAAAATTTTTTTTAGGCTCTTGGGGTTTTAATTTTATTTTTGGGTTGCTCCCAAGTTGGCACTGGGCCCCAAAGATTTTAAAATGGAGGGAAAACAAAATTTTTCAGTCAAAAAAACATCCGTTTTCTAACCCACAATTCTACTTAAAAAATTAATAGAAAAAACCCCAAAAGTTTGACGCCCAAAAGGAATGGGAAAACATTCTTTTTCCTTTTAAACCGAATGCAAAAAAAGAGGGGTTTTAAACCTTTATTTTAAAATTTTCCCTTCCCTTTTCATTCCTTTTACAAATTTTTGCTCCCCAAGGGGTCGAGCCTTTTTTAAAAACATTTTTTTGGGTCTTTGGTTATATTATCTTGTTCTCCTCCCTTGGGGCATGTGGCCCGAAAAATTTTTTAAAAAGGAAGGGAAAAAAATTTTAGGCAGCAACAAAAAAAATACCGTTCTCTAACCCCCAAATTTTCTTAAAAAGAAATTTAAAAGAACAAACCGAAAAAATTCGTACCAATAGGAAAGGAAAACCCCTTCTTTTTCCCTGGAAACCGAAAGCAAAAAAAAAAGGGGTTTTTTAAATTGAGTTTAACCCCTTCCTTCTTAACTTCCCTGACAAATTTGCTCCCAAGGGGGCGACCCCTTTTT
>CM031625.1:54816775-54834275 GCA_018398815.1 Conus ventricosus
AAATTTGGGCAAAAACCAAAAAATAGACATAAACTTTCCAAACATTTAATGGTTTTGCACGCCAGCAGATCATTTCACTATTTGCTTTCTGTTGTTGTTGTTGCTGTTGTCTCCTCAATTCGAAGAGGATCGTGACTCAATGTCAGATGGAAAATCCCGAGTGTGGGCCGCAGGTAGCTGGGGAGGCCGATCTGGGCCCGGAAGGAACGCTATTAGCTCTTCTACCAAAGACAGGAAAAACTACACACAAATAAAATCGATCGATGTATGTTCTAATATGGCTCATTCTTTACATGCCAATAATTGATTACATTAAAATGTAAAACAAGAACAAGTACCATAGATTTTTTGGAAATGCATGAAATTCAGCCCCACCTTTAAAAAAATAGTGAGTTTGCTGGGTTGGACGGTCTTCACAAGTTCAATAACAAGCTCAAGTAAAGAATATGATCCTTCAACACCCATAACAGTCAAAAAAAATGCTGTCGTTCTTATGGCTGACGAAACACTCCCTCCACGCCATCTAAAGTCCTGTCTATGTTATGGCAAGAGTTCGAATGCTCTGTCAGAGGCATTTCTTCAGGAAAGTTTCAGCTGTGCTGGCCCATGCCAACAGTTTGGAATCAGTCAGTCTTGTTTCATTAGCCAGGGCTGATTGTACTATTCGTCTTCCACCCACCTGTGGGAAGAATGGGAAGAATGGGAAGAATGGAAAGAATGGGGAGAATGGGGAGAATGGGAAGAATGGAACTGCACACTTTTGTTCCATCCACTTGAATTTTGATTTATTGAACGATTCGTTTCTGAACGTGTTCACTGAAGTTCCTAGCCATCGGTACATATGTCTGCATCTCCTGGGTCTAGCTGACACTATCAATATTAATTCTAGTAGAGGATAAAGAACAGTCTTGCCATCTTAAGTTTCAAAGCAGGACATGTGCTTCAACATTGGCAAGTTAAAAAAACAAACAAACAAGGGAAATGTAATAGTGGTGTCATGTGACGTAGCCTCACATCAAGGCATGTGACACTCCATCACATGTAGTTTAGTGATATGAATCATTTCCCCATGCCACAACTAAAAAGGAAGAATATTTATGTGGCTTGACTAGTGTAGCGGGAGTCCCCAAATAATTGTGAGTTCGTTCATTAAAAGAGTCAAGAGTGGTCATTGGGTGAAAGTGACCACTGAGAGATAGTTTAATAAGGGCTGGTAAGGTGCTGGTCATGTGTTTTGAACACTGAGTATGCACTCACTTGGAGGAGGGAGGAAAGAATCAGTTTTAGTCCGGCAGATGGCCTAGAGACTCGAACCTGTCAGGACGCTGGTCCTCACTGCTGACCAGTCATTACCACGTGAGCCATTGACAGTTGGGGAAACCTACAGGGAAAACCTAAGGAAAAGAGAAAGAAAGAATATGTTGACTTGGGAAGCAGGTTATTTACACGAACCTTATTCGTGTTTCAGCCCTTCACCCTTCACCTTTCACTTTTCACCCGTGAGGTGGTTAAAGATGGCCATGGTGTGGGGAACACACCGGTAGTTCAGCCCCAGCAAATAAGGACTCCAGGGAGAGGAGTCGGAACTCATCATATCTCCAGTGACGGGAGAATTCAAGGGGGCGATACGATGTCTGAGAGAGACAAGGAATCATGACAGTATGGAGCGAGTCTTATCTCTGATGCAGGCATGGCATCAATGATTGCAGGAATTATTTATTCTCCTGGTTTGGATCATGGGCCAATGTTATGTGAAAGCCATGACTTTATAGAATCTTGAATGTATTGAATTATCTCTCGGAAAAGAGAGATACATATATAGAATCTATTCATTAATTGTTCTGATGTGATTTAGTAAAGTGTTTTTCCCTAAAAGGAGAGGGGAGAAGAAAAAACATTCGGTAGTGCGCCTTTTGGTTGATTGGAAAGATTGCGTGTGCGTATGGAGTAAATGCTGTCATGAATGCGTGTGTGCAAAAGTGAAAGTGTGACAAGTGGGTTTCTTATCATTAAATATTTGCATCTCACTCGTACTCGTACTATATGCATGTTGTGCGTTTGTGTTTGGTTATTGTTGATGTTTGAACTGTAAATCATATGTGTCGTCGATGTTGATGTTTGAACTGTTAATGATATGTGTTGTTATTGTTGTTGATGTTTGAACTGTTAATGATATGTCTTGTTATTGCTGTTGGTGTTTGAACTGTTAATGATATGTGTTGTTATTGCTGTTGATGTATGAACTGTTAATGACATGTGTCGTTGTTGTTGATGTTTGAACTGTTAATGATATGTGTTGTTATTGTTGTTGATCTTTGAACTAATAATGATATGTGTTGTTATTGCTGTTGATGTTTGAACTGTTAATGATATGTGTTGTTATTACTGCTAATCCTTCACACCCCAAGATAGGTGAAATAAAATGTTTTCTTCTTGATTACAGAACACTATGACATCAGTTTAAGCAATCTCATGGCCTTTGATCACCAAAAAAGTCATATTCTATGGCTCTTCAGTGTATGTGTAACTCTTCCTCTCTCTCTCTCTCTCTCTCTTCTCTCTCTCTCTCTCTCTCTCTCTCTCCTCTCTCCTCTCCTCTCCTCTCCTCTCTCTCTCTCTCTCTCTGCCCG
Source organism: Conus ventricosus (assembly GCA_018398815.1). Classification (NCBI taxonomy): domain Eukaryota; kingdom Metazoa; phylum Mollusca; class Gastropoda; order Neogastropoda; family Conidae; genus Conus; species Conus ventricosus. The sequence continues at coordinate 54,819,406 of CM031625.1, forward strand.
CACGGGTGTGTGTGTGTGTGTGTGTGTGTGTGTGTGGTGTGTGTGTGTGTGTGTGTGTGTGTGTGTGTGTGTGTGTGTGTGTGTGTACATGTGTGTGTGTGTTTTGTGTGTGTGTGTGTGTGTGTGTGTGTGTGTGTGTGTGTGTGTGTGTGTGTGTGTGTGTGTGTGTGTGTGTGTGTGTGTGTGACATCACTCATTCTTCAACCTAAAGTCTTCACTCAAAGTGATGTGTGTGTGTGTGTGTGTGTGTGTGTGTGTGTGTGTGTGTGTGTGTGTGTGTGTGTGTGTGTGTGTGTGTGTGTGTGTGTCGTCGGTTTAATGTCCTTCCACTGTAGTGATTCAGACAGTTTATGTGTGGGTAAATGAAGTATGCAAGTGTATGAACTAACAATAGAATATGACATCCCCTTCCCCCCCCCCCCCCTCTTATCTCCCATCCCTCTTCCACCTTGACAATTTTAAGTGAGAAGTGATAAAATCTACAGATAAGGACCAATTGAACTGTTTAACAAACACTTACAAACTGAGTCAAGAACAGAGTAATTGTTTAAAACATATGGTAAAGGCAATGGAGTCGATCCATCAGTGTAACCATCAATACCCGAATGTCTTAGGAGCTCTCTTGCTCTTGGGCATTGAATCAGCAAATGACTGACATTTAAGGATTTCCCACACATACATTTAACATTATGACAATGTTTTGTTTTCAATGCGTTCAAACGGAATCTATGGATTAAGCTTCCAATCTCCCTAGACGAGGAGGAGACTTGTTTGAACGTTTTCCCATTGTACCCACCACTAAATTTTATACAATTGTGATAATATTGAATGTCTGAGTTCATCAATGAGGTTTTAAACCTTTTCTCTTAACGTTGAATTTATAATTGAAAAACATTCATTCAAATCTAAGGGAACTTTGAGTGGTATTGCGTCACTGACATTTTGAGCTGCTTTTCGTGCAAGTTGATCTACACGCTCGTTGGGTATTATACCACAATGAGAGGGGATCCAACAAAAAGTGACAGTAATGCCTTGCATGGATAAAAGGTGAATAATGTGATGGATTTCAAATATCATATCAAGTCGGATTGAAGGACATGCAGACTTGATCGAGTAGATTGCTGCTTTAGAATCAACACCTATTAAGATTTGTGAATTTTTTATTGGAAAATTTAGAATAAAATCTAACGATTTAAATATAGCAAGTAATTCGGCACTGAATATCGATAACTGTTTACCAAGATAGAAGAGCTTTTGTACTTTGAGGCTAGGGATTATGAAGGCTGCTCCCGTGTTATTATTTTCTAGCACTGAGCCATCTGTAAAAATTTTCAGATGATGATAGTACTTAGTTTCTAAATGAGTGTAAACAGATGTTCTTACGATATGTGGACAATCCTTTTTTGAAACATCTGTATAATCAATATCAAAGGAGGCTTTACAGTGTTCCCATTTTGGAATAGGTGAATACGTGGGCTTTTGGGCTATGTTTTTTTTATCTATTTTGGTATCCTTTAGAAGATCAGCGGAAAATGAGTAAATAGACCTTGCTGACTGTATGTTTTTGGCACGTTTTCCAAATCCTTCTCTGATTTTAAACATACTTCTTCTGAGCAAACATTGTTTTGTGAGAAGCTCTTTAAGACAAATTTTGAAGTAGAAGCTTTCCGAAGTTCTGAAAGGGGCAAGATCCTGCTTCATTATAGGTCCCTAAGTTAGATGTATGTGTGGGAACCCCAAGGGCAATTTTATACGCTTTGCAGTCAGTGCTCTGAAGTTTATTAAAAGGTATTGAGGTGCATTAAAAAATACTTCTTGAGCGTAAGTTAGTCTGGAGCGAATAAGGGCAGTTGCTAAAATGGTTAATGATTTCGAATCCTGTCCCCAAGATTGTTTGCTAATTATTTTTAGGAAATTTAAGCTTTTTCTTGCTTTGTTTAAAATGTATTCAATATGAGTGTTCCAAGTTAACTTATTGCTTAAGATAACACCCAAGAATTTAACACTTTTTGCATAGTTTAAAACAATGCCATCCAACGTAAAAGTAGGAAGTTGTCCTGGATCGTAACCAGAATTAAAAAGAATCATATTTGTTTTTTTTCTGGGGAAAGAGAAAGGCCGTTCTCATTTAAAAAGTTATTGATCTTATTTAGTTCATGTTGATATTTTATTTTGATGTAATTTAGTGATCTTGATGATGTATTTTTTTTTCATTGTCACCTTTGTCCATAGGCATATATCATCAGCAAATTGAGCCACTTCAATATCTTTAGAAAGACTGTTAGGAAGATCAGAAATTAAAATATTAAATAATATTGGAGAAATTACTGAACCTTGGGTAAACCCATTTGTAAAGGCCTTGGGTTGGAATATGTATTTCCTATTTTTGCTTGAATGTGCCTACAGTGTAGAAAATCTTGAATAAAATTGTACATGTTCCCGCTGATTCCAATATTTTTTATTTTGTACATTAGTCGTTTGTGCCACACTTGTTCGTATGCTTTACGAATGTCAAAAAAGGTGGCCAGAATGTTCTTACGCCGTGCAAATTGATGTTTTACGTGTGTTGTAATTTTTACTAAGTGTTCAATTGTAGATCTGCCTGCTTGGAATGCAGCTTGGTTGATAGGAATGATACTGTTTTTGTTGCAATGATGAATTAGCCTTTTTAACACAGTCTTTTCCATCAATTTACATGTGTTAGATGTTAATGATATTGGTCGATAGCTATTTATATCTTTGAGTGGTTTTCCTTGTTTATGAATTGGTATAATAATTGAGTCCTTCCAAATCAAGGGCATTTTCCATTGTCCCAACATTTTGGAAAAACAAATGTAGAAAATGTATTATATTTTGCGGAAATGACCTAACATTTCATTTGAAATGCCGTCTAATCCCACTGATGTCTTTTTATTCAGATTTATGATACACTCTTGGACTTCCTGCAATGTTATAGCGGTATTTAAATAGTGATTTTCTGTAGGTTTGGGGCTATTATAGATGTCTTTCTTTCTTCAGTTTCGCGGCGTTTTTTCTTGTCCAAGGATAAGCTGTCAACGCTACTGTTGTTCGCAAATAAGTCTGCAAAGGCTTCAGCTTTATCAAAATTTGATGGAAATTCAGATTGTATTAAATTAATCGGACAATGTGGAAGGTTAATTCCATTTTTCATCGTTTTTAGTTGTGTCCAAACTTTTTGAATATCTTTAAAGCTTGACACCTCATTTTGACATATAGACGACCAATACTGCCTTTTTGCTTGTGCAATTATTCTATTTTGGTGATTTGTTGCTTTTTTTTTCTCAAGAAGTTTCTCCGCTGTTTCCTTGGGATTTGTTTCTCTTTTGTAATCTTTTGTTTTTACTATTTTTTCTTGTTTTGCCTGCTGACATATACCATTCCACCAGACATTACCCGAATGTTTTTTTGATTTTACAGATTTTACAGTCGGAATTGAATCTTTCGCAGCAGTGTGTACTGCATTCTGAAAATGATCGTATAATGTATCGACATCTTGATTCTCAAGATTTTCTATGTTTACATTAAATGAACTAAGTAGGTATGAAAATTTATTCCAATTAGCAAACTTGTAACAATATTTAGGAACTTTGTCATGCGTTACATCAGTTGTTTCAGGTCTCATACGCTCAAGAGAAATGACAATAGGGAGATGATCACTATTTAATGGATCATCAAGTGTTTGCCAGTCACATGATATAGCTAGTTCAGGAGATATGAATGATAAGTCGATGGCACTAGGATTATGTTTAGGGTTGTCTGGAATACGAGTAATACTGCCATCGTTGAGAAGGTAAAGAGAGGAGTCCACTATATTTTCAATAAAACGATTATTGGTGATAACCTGGCACTCTTTTTTCCCAAAACGGCGAATGGGCGTTAAAATCACCAGTGATTAAATATTTGGTAGATTGGTTTAATTGAAATGAGCGTAGCCATTCTGTATTACGATCGTTTGGGCCTTGAGGTAAGTAAACAGAGGCGACTGTTACTACATTATAATCAATTTGAACTCTGACTGCACATGAGTGCAACCCAGGAATGTCTGGTGGGGCAGGACTGGCACATGGGGCATATTTTACATCTTCACGAACATATATTGCCACATTTATTTTTTCATCATTATTAATATTTGGGGTAACTGGCGGAAAATAGTAATTAGGAAGTTTAGGTAGTTTAGTTTTGCGGACATTCAGTGACTGCAAAGCTAATATGTTGTATTTTACTCCAGATAGGTGTTGCACTAGTTGGTCTGTACTGGTTGTGATGGATCGACAATTCCATTGCAGCACTTTAAAATCTTTAACTAACATGTGTTATATCAATATAGATAATCAAAAACCCAAACATAGAAAGGAGAAAAAAAAAAGTGATTGAATGCAAGTGATGCACTGAAAGGTAACTAACAGCACTAAATATAACTACATTGAACTACAGATAGCGGGATTATGCTTACTTAACTTCTACAGCAGCAACCTTTTCTTTACAACATAAATAGGATTGACAAGAGGCGGAAAAAGAAAAAATCCGAGTTAGTCCAATAACAAGAGAGAGCAAGGTTATTGCAAGTTCAGTTTCTTTTCTGTTCCAATTTTCCAGAAGTAGTCCAAAATTGAGCATGGTCTTCCTTACAGAGATTCTACCAGTCTCTCATTACATCATAGATGTTCCACAAAAATCGTGGGTGGTCACCAACAAAAGATGGACGTCCTGGGAAGGGTTGATAATCCATGGGTAGTGGTCTTCTTGGTGTCTTGCTGACATTCTTGGACGTTTCCAGAATAAGTTCCTGGTGTGCCTTCCGATGTTTCCCGCAAGTACACTGGCGCCGTTTGCTGTGGGATGAAGGCCGTCTCTGATGAGGTATCTATTGCTGGTCTCCAGATTAGCATGACTGATGAACGACACGTTGTCAACACTGAACAGTTCTGATTCTGTCAATGCGTTGAATACGTCCGTCTTGATTTGGAGCTCCGGATCTTTCACGGGTGCAATTTTGCTGATCACGATCTTCATGTTTTTGTGTTCTGCTGCGATGTCCTTGATGCACTTCGCAAACTTCATGGTGCACACTTTGGGGTCTATTTTCCGGATATCATTTATTCCGCAGTGGATTACAACTGCATCAAGTGGCTTTACGGTAGACTGAAGGGCTGTTTCAAATGCCTGATAGATTTCCTCCATGGTGTGTTCCTTGCGCGACATAGCATCAAACCCATAGGATCTGCCTAATCGCCTTTCATCGACCTTGTTGACTACTGAATCGTGAATAAAGACGACGCGTGGTAGGTCCTGGTTTTCCTTCTGTTCCACGAAGGTCTTCTGTTGTCTGGCATGCTCCTGTTTGACGTCACTGAAAATTTGATTGATAAAACAAGAAAAAGATTGAACGTTCTTAAAATAATATGTTGTCAACCATGGGGTCAGGACTGCCATACCCTTTTACATCTATACATCTCGTTAGTCCGATCGAAATTGACATATGGGCAGGAAGTGTATTTCTCTGCACCTAATTCTCTTTTAAAGAGATTGCAAAGCTTGGATAGTAAGGCCATGAAATTAGCTCTGGGAGTTCCAGTTCATACAAACACTTATAAATGTTATAAAGAAACAAATATCTTACCACTTAATGAGAAGCGAATATTGGATGTGTCAAAATATATTGTCAGAAGTCTTTCTGTTGAAAATTCAGTTACTGAAGAAATACTGATGGATTCCAGTAAAGATTTTCCTAAGAGTTCGAAAAACATATCATACATCCAACCAATTAGAAACTACACATCTGACTTTATGTCACATTGTAATATTGATATTACTGCTATACCAAAATTTCCTGCGGTACCTTCAATGCCTCCTTGGGAGCACCTAAACGCTTCTTTTGATTACGAATACACTGTGTTAAAGAAAAGTGATAATGTAAATATCTTAACAACTGAAGTTCGTGAACATTTAGAAAACAGCTATCCAAATCATTTAAAAGTGTTTACAGATGGGTCGGTAATGGAATCCTCTGACAGTGGTTCTGGCTTTATAATACCAACTTTAAATGTCAGGAAATCATATCATTTAGGAAAGGGGTTTTCAATTTATACCTCAGAATTATATGCAATACTGAAGGCTTTGATGTACATAATGATACACCAATTGCTTTATATAAAATCCTATTGTGTGTTGATTCCAAATCTGTTTTGCAATCACTAGAGCGTTGGGACTGCAAAGCTAGAAAAGATTTGCTTTTTGAAATAAAGCATGTATTGCATTGTTTCATAACTCTAGGTATAAGAATTGATTTTTGTTGGGTCCCATCTCACTGTGGTATAAAGTGGAATGAAATAGCAGACAGTCTTGCAAAAGAAGGAGCAAATAAAAACGCTGAAAATTTAACCCAAAGTCCCTTAGATTTGTCCTCTTGTGAATTAATCCAAATTATGGAAAAGTACATACATAAGCAGAATTTTAGTAAAAAAGTGACTACTTTACCATCGTGCCCTAGGCACATTGTTAGATTAATTCATAAATTAAGGCTGAATACCTGGAACACTAAATATTCTCATGGTATTACTTGTGTCTGCGGAGAAAACATTTCCGTACGTCATCTTTTGTTTGAATGCTCAGTGTTGACCTCACACTATCAGGAGGAAGGTATTGAGATGAATAACTTTGATAATGTCAATACTGTCTTATATGGTTCATGTGTTGCTGAAATTGCCATGGTTATTTGGCAGTCACAGGTTGCAAAACTTTTATAAAGATCGCAACTTTGTGTACCTTTAGGGTATTTCACTTATGTAAATATGCATATGTCAGATGTGGGTTTGAAAGAACTAGATAAGTTGAGTGAGTGTAAAAGGTTGGGATTTTTTTTTTTTTTTTTTTTTTTTTTTTTTAACAAGTGTCTAATATCATCTGACGATGAAAAGACATTAAACAAACCTCTGAACTGAATTGACGTCACTGATAGACTTGACGTCACTTGCTTTTTGGGCTGGTGTTCTTTTCATATTCTTTTCTGTTTTTTTCATTTTTCTTTCTGGCAGAGGACAGCTCAGTTGGTTTTGGTGAAAGGTTGGTTTTACTGGGTACTGGGGGAATGGACTTTGTGGCTTCTGCATAGGTAGACAGCATGGTATTCTCCGTTTGTGTTTGGACGTTCGAATGCTTAACGACTGAGTTAGATCTATCGAGTAGACAGTTGAGTTGTTTTTTCTGATCTAACACCGTTTTTTCCAATGACGAGATTCGTTCACACAATCTTAGAATAATATCTTTCAAATCTGCATTCGAATCGACACTTACGCAGTCCGGCATGGTAGCACTTGCACTGGCACTGGCAGTGGCGTTCTCCGAATCGGTCTTGTCAAGCACAGTCATTTGCTCTGGATCTATCGGTCGATCTAAAATTTCTTTTCCCGAGCAAATAGGTGACTCACTCTTTTTTCCACTCAGCTTCCCCATTTTAAGTGCACCAGAAGTCACTCTACCCCCAAGGCTTTTTGATCTGGTTGATCTCGTCATATTAATCAGATCTTCACAATAACTTTGCGAGCTCTGGAACTAGAGGTTGATCATTTCCGCCATCTTGTGTGTGTGTGTGTGTGTGTGTGCGTGCGAGCGTGCGTGCGTGTATGCGTGTGTGTGTGTGTGTGTGTGTGGACTTGTGTGTGTGGACTTGTGTTGTGTGTGTGTGTGTGTGTGTGTGCGTGCGTGCGTGCGTGCGTGCGTGCGTGCGTGCATGTGTGGGTGCGTGCGCGCGTGTGTGCATGCGTGTGTGTGTGTGTGTGTGTGTGTGTGTGTGTGTGTTGTGTGTGTGTGTGTTTGTGAGTGTGTGTGTGTGCGTGCGTGCGCACGCGCGCACGCCTGTGTGTGTGTGTGTGTGTGTGTGTGTGTGTGAGTGTGTGTGTGTGGTGTGTGTGTGTGTGTGTGTGTGTGTGCGTGCGTGCGTGTGTGTGTGTGTGTGTGTGTGTGTGTGTGTGTGTGTGTGTGTGTGTGTGTGTGTGTGTGTATGTGTGTGCGTGCGTTTGTGCACCTGTATATAATAGTAGTTCTTTAAGTTCACTAACACACCAACATTCTAAGGATGCCCGAATTCTGTAGACGTCTGTAGAATTTTGTAACAACAGACTGCAGGTGGGACAGTCATATACAGTGTCCACCGAGTTAGCCACACATCGCTGCAGTCCAAACAACACTACAAAGAAAAAGATCAGTGTTTGATGAAAGTTGTCGTCACAGACATTGGTGACACACAACGTTTCATGATTGTAATCAAGCCCTTGGTATGCAAGTTAGTACAAGGTCTGTTTATAGGTAAATATAACATTCCTTTTGACATATCAGTCTTCATTTACAGTTGTGTGTGTGTGTGTGTGTGTGTGTGTGTGTGTGTGTGTGTTGTTGTTGTTCTGTTTTACGTCTTTCCACATTACGTGATATTAGACGGAAAAAAAGGGGAGGGGGGCGGGGGAGGGAGGGGGAGGGGTAAAAAACGGTTAACACTATGAGGTACAATAACTAACTTATCTACAGCAATAACACAAAAGTAGAAAATCCACTTAATCAAAGACTGAAAAACAAAAAACAAAAAAACAAAAAAAAAACAAAAAAAAAAACCCACACAAAAAAACCTCGAAACATGTAACTCTTCTGTCTCATCGCACCACTGACTGTTATATGTTATAAATATTTGCCAATTGGACTTTTAGCTAAGTGCAAAAGAAAAGATACGTTTCACTTGCTGACAGTGACCGGAAAACATTTTGACTAGGCTGTACAGACGTATTTGGAATGAATTTTTTCATTAAGTTACACAAAAGAATGTGATCAGTTGATATGCTATGACCACATATACAATGTATATTTTTGACATACTTTGTTTTAAAACAATCCAATTTCCATCTACAGATCAAGGAACTTATCTGTCGTCTACGATAAATGTTTTGATCATACTTACTTAACATTTCATGAATACTTCTCATTTCATCGTGTAAACCAAAACACCCAGTTTCTCTTTCTATCAAATGAAAATTAGAAAAATTGTACTTTCTCTGCCAAAGTATAGCACTCTTGCATTGACATAGAGAAGTTAAAAAAATGCGAATCTGATGATCGTTTTGCTCCTCTCTTTGCCAGAACATCAACCTTTTCATTATAGTATAACCCACAGTGGGAGGGCACCCAAAGAAATGTTATTTCAGTGTCTCTGGCTGAGAGGAAGTGTACTAAATTATTTATTTCAGTGATCATCTCAGGTCGAACTTTTAATCTAAAATTCTTCATTGCAGTAAGAACTGACTTGGAATCTACGCATAAAACAACTTTAAATAAATTTTGAGGGTAATCAATAACACACTTTAAAGCCATAATTATAGCAGTTAACTCAGCAGTGAATATAGATTTGTTTTTTCCAAGATAATAGGACTTTTCTTCGTTAAGACCTGGGATAATGTATGCTGCACCTGCATGTTCATTGATTAATGACCCATCAGTGTATATCTTAAAATGGTTGGAATAGTGATCATGCAAATGCATTTTATATTGGATAATAACAAATTAGTATTTTCAGCCTTTGTTAAATCTGTATGGTCAATATCAAAACGTGCTCGTATTAGTTTCCATGGGGGGATAGGAGACACAATAGATCTTTTTGCAATAGATGTTAGTTTAATATCTGAGGATTCTAAAATCGAGGAAGTATATGTTCTTAGAGTCGTTTGAGATGATATATTTTTAGCCCTTTTGGGAAAATCAATGTCCGATTTAATATTTATTTCAGGGCCTATATTGTTATCTATAGTAGAACTTCTTATAACAAATTTGGTGCATGCAAGATTCCTATATTCTTCCAGTGGTAATCTCCCAGCAGCACTGTATGCTTTTGTACAAGAGGCATGGACTGGTAGTCCCATGGCTATCTTATATGCTTTGGAATCAATACTTTGAAGTTTTTTCAGTAAGTATTTGGGTGCACTGAAGAACACCTCTTGTGCATACGTTAATTTTGATCTAACCAGTGCAGTAGAAAGGTGCAAAAGAGCAACTGTGTTCTGAGCCCAAGCATGCTTGCTAATAATCTTTAATAGATTTAAACTTTTTCGAGCTTTTGTTAGAATATGCTCTATATGAAAATTCCATGACAACTTTGATGTTAAATTTACTCCAAGGAATTTCACTATTTTGGTATATTTGATGGGTATGCCGTTGACGTGAAATGAAGGCATATTAACTGGATCAGATCCAGTATTAAATAACATCATGTGTGTTTTTTCAGTTGATATTTGCAAACCATTTTCAGTCATGTAAGCAGAAAAGGTGTTTAATTCTTTTTGATATAACTTTTTAATATAGTTTTGTGATCTGACAGATGTACATTTTTTTAATGTCACTTTCATCCATATGCATATGTCATCTGCATATTGGGCTAGTTCTATATTTTTAGTAATTTTTGTGGGTAAATCGTACATAAGAATACTAAAAAGTAAAGGGGCAATGACAGACCCCTGAGGAATGCCCATGTGTAATTTTCTTCTCGTAGAATAGGAGTTCCCTACCTTCGTTCTAATATATCTGTTTTCTAAGAAGTCTTTAAGAAACTCATAAATGTTTCCTGATAATCCAATCTCTTTAAGTTTATAAAGCAAACGAGAGTGCCATACTTGATCGTAAGCTTTGGTGATATCAAAAAAGGTTGCCAGTAAACATTTTCTCCTGGAAAACTGATGTTTAATTTGCGTGGTAAGTTTGACCAAGTGTTCAATAGCACTTCTTCCCTTTCGAAAACCTGCTTGGTTCGTTGGGATAACTCTGTTCTTTTCACCAAACGTAGTTTAGCCTATTCAAAACAATTGTTTCATAAAGTTTACAGACATGAGAAGTTAATGAAATAGGTCTGTAACTATCTATTCTTTCTTTCAGTTTACCTTCCTTGTGAATCGGTACTATTACTGATTCTTTCCAATATTTGTGGCAAAAGACCTGAACTCCAGCATTTTTTAAATATACTAAGTAAAATGCTTATCCATTTGTCTGGAAAATGTTTAATCATTTCATTAGAAATGGCGTCAATCCCAACAGCTGTTTTTTTATTTGGTAGAGAATCTATGGCGTCTTTCAGCTCTTGTGATGTAATTGGGGCGTTGATGTCGCTTGTGTCATTATCAGATACATCATTAAAGACATGGGCAGATTCTTTATCCTCTCTGAATTTTCTTTGGTTTTCAGACAACCCATCTAACCTGCTTACTTTAGCAAACTGGTTGACAAACGCTTCTGCTTTGTCTGCGGATGATGGTAACTTATTATTATCAAGAATAATAGGATACTCTGGGAGTTTGATTCCATTTTTTATCGTTTTTATCTCTTTCCATACCATTCTACTATCTTTATGATCGAATGTGTTTCTTTCGCAAAAATCATCCCAATAATCCGTTTTGGCTTGTTCCATAACTCTGTTACTATGTATATTTGAGTGTTTCATTTCTTGAAATTTTTCATCTACCATTTTCTTATCTTGATTTTTCTTAGAGTGCACGTATTCCTTTAATAACCGTTTTTTCTCTTTAACTGCCTTATCGCACTCTTCAGTCCACCAAACATTACCGAGATGTTTATCCCCTTTAGATCCATGATTCTTCAATTTAGGAATACATAAACCAGACACTTTCAGAACAGAAGTACAAAACATATCATACATTGTATCAATATCATTATCTGGGGACAAGCTTATGTCTAGATCTTTAAGTGTATTGTAAAATTGAGACCATTTGGCATTTTTATAATCAAATCTTGGAATTGTATCATCAGGTTTTGTGTCTTCAAAACTTGGGGACTGATTAATTGTAATAATGATTGGTATGTGATCACTCCCAAGTGTTTCACTATACGTTTCCCATGCACACGACAAAGCCATTTTAGGTGAAACCATAGTTAAATCAATAGCAGTAGGTCTATGTGTAGATACATCAGGAACTCTGGTATAAGAACCATCATTGAGTAAACATAAAGTTGAGTCTACAACATTTTTCACAAACCTATTACTACTGACCTGTGTGCACTCTTTTTCCCAGAAAGGGGAATGGGCATTAAAATCCCCTCCTACTAACCATTTACCATTATCATTCTTGATATTTTTCATCCATTCAGTATTAGCTTCATCTGGACCCTTAGGTAAATATACAGAAGCACAGTTTACTTTTAAGGAGTCCGAAAACTTGACAGTTACAGCACATGAAAAAATCCCATGTAATCCACTAGGCACAGTGATTGTTTGTCACAGTACTGTAGTCCAGTGTGAATATATATAGCACAATTTACTCTATCACCATTTTTTTCTGTATCTACTACTGGTGGATAGTAGTACTGTTCCAGTCTTGGTAGTTTGTTCTTACTGATATTAACAGACTGGAATAAGAGAACATGGCAGTCAGACGACACTAAAAATTGACGTAAGCAGTCAATATTAGAATAGAGAGAGCGGCAGTTCCATTGCAGAATTTTTATATTGTTGTTAAATTTCATGTTTGAAAAAAATAGATAACTAAACAAATAAATATATGTCGCTTTAACACAATTGGAGCAATACTAAATTATACTAAGCTAATTTTCCACTTGTAGTGATTTTGTGTATTATTGAAGGAAAATGTTCGATACAACTGGTTATTAGTCTTTACAGTAAAACACAAATGGCGGTTGAACTGTCGAAATGCTGGGTGCTGGAGTTTCACAAAGTGTGTCCAGTGGGTGATTTTACCAGTCATACAGTGGACTGTACATGTTCATCCACGGTCCGAAGGAGTGACGCGGATCTGTTGTGAAGGACTGGTAGGCCCTGGGTGGACGGCTCGGTGGGCGTCGAGCGACCTTCCGTGGTCTCTGCCAGAAGACGTCCCTGATGTGTCGCCCGATGTTCTTTGCGATGACACTGGCCCCTCGGTAGGTGGGATGGAGGCCGTCCTTGAGGTTCCACGAGTTGACCAGGAGGTTGGAATGGCTCACGAAGGAGATGTTCTTGTCGTCACTTAATTCCGAACTTAGGAGGGCGTTGAATAATTCTCCCTTGATATTTAATTTGGATTCCCTGACTGGAGCCATTTTGCTGACTATGACTTTCAGGTTAGGGTACTGTTTAGTAATGTTCCGGATACAGTTGCAAACGACTGGCTGCATTCCATGGGAGTTCTGCCTTTGACATCGTTCACAGCACAGTGAATAAACTACCGCATCCAGTGGTTGTCTTGGTGATTGGTGAGCAGACTCAAAGGAAGGCTGGAGGTCTTTGATCATAGTAGCTTTTTTTGACACTGCTCTAAATCCATAGGAGCGACCAAGCCTGTCTTTATTCACTTTGTTTGCCACTGAGTCGTGGAGAAACACAACTTTGGGAAGGTCAGGGTTTGAGATTTCCTTTTTCTGTTCCGGATATGTTCGATTGCGTACTTTGGCATCAGACGTATTGACGTTGTTTTTGTTCCTTACGTCATAGTTTCTTTTTTCCACATTTTTGTTCTTTTCTTCTAGGTTTTTTTTGCCGCCTACCTTTTTTTTGGGTGCTCAGGCTTTTCTGTCCCCGAGTTGTGCTGAGGGGCGACCTTGGGCAGTGTAGACGGCTGTGGCGATGGTGGTCCACAGCGTACTGCTTCAGCATAGGAGCTGTAAGTCAGCGTCTCTGTCTGGGTCCGGCATTGTCCATCTTCATCTGCTTGCTGGAAAAGTGAGTTTTGAGTATTTCGGACTGTACCTGAATGGTTTGTTCCAATTTCGCAACCCGATCGCACAGAGTAGTGATTATTTCATGTAATCTTTCAATATTGCTGGTAGTTTCTCCTGTTGGGTTGTCATGTCTCTTCGAGAAAATCCGGATCGAAGGATTTGTCCACCGGCAACCAAACGGTTTTCTCCGACTGGCAGTCTTGATTTATTTTTTCCAGTCAATTTGCCTTTTGGTAGGTCACTTCGACTTAGTTTCGCAGCGGAAACTAATGAACTGCCTGCCTCAGCTCTGCTTCTGGTCAACATGGCCATTTCTCTTCACTATTTTGCGAAAGACTCCGCACGCTTCTGGTCTAGTTGGTGACGGTAGCCGCCATTTTGTGTTGTGTGTGTGTGTGTGTGTGTGTGTGTGAGTGTGTGCGTGTGCGTGTGCGTGTGTGTGTGTGTGTGTGTGTGTGTGTGTGTGTGTGTGTGTGTGTTGGTGTAGTACGTGTTGTTGTTATCATGTCATCCTACTGTCCCTCGAGTTTCTTTCTACTGACCATACCATTGCTGCTCAGAGCAGGCCATTTAGTTGCAAAAGCAAGGGAGTTAACACCTCTCCTGCAGCTGCACAGCCAAGCCCTGTGTTCCCGTCAGTCAAAGGGGAGACTTTCTGCAGGCCGCTCCCTACCAGCCAGCTACGTCAGTCAAAGGGGAGACTTTCTGCAGGCCGCTCCCTACCAGCCAGCTACGTCAGTCAAAGGGGAGACTGTCTGCAGGCCGCTCCCAACCAGCCAGCTACGTCAGTCAAAGGGAAGACTGTCTGCAGGCCGCTCCCTACCAGCCAGCTATGTCAGTCAAAGGGGAGACTTTCTGCAGGCCGCTCCCTACCAGCCAGCTACGTCAGCCAAAGGGGAGACTGTCTGCAGGCCGCTCCCTACCAGCCAGCTACGTCAGTCAAAGGGGAGACTGTCTGCAGGCCGCTCCCTACCAGCCAGCTACGTCAGTCAAAGGGGAGACTGTCTGCAGGCCGCTCCCTACCAGCCAGCTAACGGCGCTTTACTCGGAGAACAGCGTGTCAGTTGTGCACATCGGGTCTGGCAGCAATGTGTTTGGCATTGCTGAGTGACCATTGGAAATGGGGTTATCGGTTTGATTATTGGCTG
>CM031625.1:54839275-54844275 GCA_018398815.1 Conus ventricosus
CCAGCAGGACAAGGACCACGTATAGAGATGTGGAGTGCCAGCAGAACAAGGACCATGTATAGGGATGTGGAGTGCCAGCAGAAGAAAGGCAGCTTAAAGGAAACAAATGAAGAAACGCAGTTCAGAAACAAAACGGAGAATGAGAGAGAGAGAGAGAAGAGAGAGAGAGAGAGAGAGAGAGAGAGAGAGAGAGAGAGAGAGACAGAGACAGAGACAGAGACAGAGATACAGATAGAGGGAGAGAGAGAGAGAGAGAGAGAGAGAGAGAGAGGAGAGAGAGAGAGAGAGAGAGAGAGAGAGAGGAATGTAGTTGTGTTTGTAATGTAAGGATTGTATTTTACTTCAGAACCTTAGTAAACCCTATTTGGGACATTGCATGTCATACATGTACAGACAACTTTCATTTTTTTTCCACAGCCACATGATGTATTTACATATACTGACACACTGCTGTACACAGACAACAATGTTTTGCTTTCACCTTTTGGAGTTTCATAACAATACTAATGATGGCAATGATCATGATGATTGATGATGATGATGATGATGATGATGATGATGATGATGATGATGATGATGATGATGATCATCATCATCATCATCATCATCATCATCATCATCATCATCATCGTCATCATGATCATGATCACGATCATGATAACAATAACAACAACAAGAAACAAACAACAACAATAATAAGAAAAAGAACAAAGATGATGATAATAATAATAATAATAATAATAATAATAATAATAATAATAATAATAATATAATAATAATAATAATAATTGGGGTACAGGCACGCACAGGACACTCCATTAAGATATCAAGGGACATAACTGCTCCTGAACAGAGGTAAATTAGACTACAGGATGCAGCTCATAACAGCCTTAAAGTAGCATCCCCATGGGTGTACCAGCCCGTATTTCATGACTGCAGAGCCCACCGGCGAAAAACTAGGCTGACCCTGGAGAAAGGTCCAGTGACGGTGAGGAAAGACCCACTGACCACAGGGAAAGTCCTGTTGACAGTGGGAAAGACTACAACTTTGGATTCTCTCCTGAGGGCACATAAGACCATATGGCGAAAGCTTGGCTGTGTCTGGAGTGGCACTGTCTTCATCTGTCCGTGGGCAGGGGTGGTTGGGTCTGTGGGGTGTGCTCGGCAGCTGGAGGGTGGTGTTTTTCGCCGGTGGGCTCTGCAGTCATGAAATACGGGCTGGTACACCCATGGGGATGCTACTTTAAGGCTGTTATGAGCTGCATCCTGTAGTCTAATTTACCTCTGTTCAGGAGCAGTTATGTCCCTTGATATCTTAATGGAGTGTCCTGTGCGTGCCTGTACCCATCGTCAACACAGCGCAGGCCTCCAAGGGTGGTACAGGACTGCTCTAAAGGCAGGCGAAGACAGTGCTTCTCTGGGTCCTCCCCAGCACCTTCGGGTGTTTCTTTTTCTTCTTTGCCTTAACTAGGCTGACCCTGGAGAAAAGGGCCAGTGACGGTGAGGAAAGACCCACTGACCACAGGGAAAGTCCTGTTGACAGTGGGAAAGACTACAACTTTGGATTCTCTCCTGAGGGCACATAAGACCGTATGGCGAAAGCCTGGCTGTGTCTGGAGTGGCACTGTCTTCATCTGTCCGTGGGCAGGGGTGGTTGGGTCTGTGGGGTGTGCTCGGCAGCTGGAGGGTGGTGTTTTTCGCCGGTGGGCTCTGCAGTCATGAAATACGGGCTGGTACACCCATGGGGATGCTACTTTAAGGCTGTTATGAGCTGCATCCTGTAGTCTAATTTACCTCTGTTCAGGAGCAGTTATGTCCCTTGATATCTTAATGGAGTGTCCTGTGCGTGCCTGTACCCATCGTCAATACAGCGCAGGCCTCCAAGGGTGGTACAGGACTGCTCTAAAGGCAGGCGAAGACAGTGCTTCTCTGGGTCCTCCCCAGCACCTTCGGGTTTTTCTTTTTTCTTCCTCAATATAATAATAATACTAGAAAAATAAAATAATCTACATAAAATAAATTGGATTCTTAATAATATTAACAATGATAGTTTAATGATATAAGAATATGAGGATTATTATAATGATGATGATTGAGCAGCTAGTAACAATGATATATAATATAATGGCGAATGATAATGATCATTGAATAATAATAATAAACATAGCAATAATAATTAACGATAACGCACAGTATAATATAATATTAATATGATAATAATACATAATGAAAAATAGTGTATGATAATAATAACAGTAATGTAATGATGATCATGATAACAATAGAATGCACATAGAATCTTTATTATGCCAAACAACAAAACAATAACAATAATAACAATAATAATAATAATAATTAATAATAATAATATAATAATAATAATATAATAATAAAATAATAGAAAAAATGTGCTATACTATATACAATAATTAGAATAATACTGTAGTGATATTGATAATGATGATGATAATAATAATAATCATATATAATGATAAATAAAAATAATAATAATAATAATATTGATAATAATATAATAATAATATATAATATAATATAACAAATAATATAATGATAATAATAAAAAGGTGAAATAGTAATAATAGTCACATACATACATATCATAATAATGATGATGATAATAACAATGCTGCCTGCAACACTGATCACTGCCTGGTTGGAGGCAAGGTGCGTCTTCAGCCGAGGGAATCCACCACTTTAAGCAGACTGGACGTCCTCGAATCAACAGCTATGACGTCAGTGCCCGAACCGTAGGAAAACATTGCCAGAACCACTGCCAAGGCCCTAGAGGACAGACAGCACTTGATCACGGTGGAACCACATCCTCGATGCCACATACCAGTCCGCCTTAGACACCTATGGGAAAAGAGTGAGAAAGAATTGTGAGTGGTTTGAAGCAGGAATCGTAGAGATGGAGCCTGCCATTGCTGCTTCGCAAGCTGCACTGCTCAATCACAAGAGAGAGAGCGGCACTCCGTAAAGCTCGCAACAACACCAAGCAGACCGCCCGTGAATGCGCCAGCGAGTACTGGCTGAACCTGTGCCAGGGTATACAGATTTCCGCGGACTGTGCCAACATCCGCGCCATGTACCAAGGCATCAAGACAGCGCTCGGCCCTAACGCCATCAAGATCGCTTCTTTGAAATGTACGTCGGGGAAGTCATCACCGACTGCAGCAAACAGACGGAGAGAGGGGCGGAGCGCCAGCAGGAGCTGTACTCCAGGGAGAACTCAGTCACCCACACAGTCATTGAGAACACCACCACCTTGCCTGCCATGGAGGAGCTCCACGCCCCGCCTACCATTGAAGAGCTCAGCAAGGCCATCGACTTGCTAGCCTAGGACATGCGCGATGCAAACATCATCATGCTTTACAAGAACAAAGGGGACCGCAGCGACTGCAGCAACTATCGCGGAATATCCCTCCTTATCATTGCTGGCAAAGCCTTCGCCTGCGTCGTCCTCAACAGGCTGCAACTTCTCACCGAACGAGTGTATCCAGAGGCACAGTGCGACTTCGGAGCTGCGAGATCGACGATTGACATGATATTCTCCCTGAGGCAGCTACAAGAGAAGCGCCACAAGCAGAGACGATTCTTGTCCATCGCCTTCATCGACCTGACCAAGGCATTCGACTTGGTCAGTAGATCAGGCCTCTTCACTCTACTGCACCGGATTGAATGTCTCCCCAAGCTCCTGAAGATGATCACGTCCTTCTATAACAACATGGATGGCATTGTCCAGTACGTCGGTTCATCTATGGACCACTTCCCAATGAAGAGCGGTGTCACACAAGGGTACGTGCTCACTCCGACACTCTTTGGCATCCTCCTCTCCCTGCTGCTGTGCAATGCCTTCTGACAGTCTGAAGACTACATCTTCCTCCACACTAGGTGTGACGGAGGCCTCTTCAAGCTAGCACGCCTCCCAGCAAACACGAAGGTGTGGAAAGTCCTCATCGGGGAGATGCCCTTTGCAGACGACGACGCCCTCACTGCCCACACCGAGGAAACTACAACAGCTCATCACCTGCTTCGCTGATGTCTGCACCGAGTTTGGCCTCACTGTCAGCTTGAAGAAAACAAACACCATGAGCCAAGACGTCATCAGCACTCCCTACAGTTCCATCGGTGATCACGCCCTTGAAGTGGACAACGACTTCACTTACCTGGACTCCACCATCTCCAACTACTTATCTCTAGGCGCCTACCTGTAGATACGGATCGGCAAGGCAACAACTGCGATGGCCAGTCTAGCGACAAGAGTGGGACAACACCATGCTAACGTCAAACACCAAAATGAAAGTGTACAAAACCTGCGTGCTGAGCACTCTTCTCTAAGTTCTCTCTCCAATGATATTAACAGCAATAACAACAACAATATTAGAAGTAGTAGTAGTAGTAGTAGTAGTAGTAGTAGTAGTAGTAGTAGTAGTAGTAGTAGTAGTAGTAACAGTAGTAGTAGAAATTATGATAATATAAGAAGAAGAAAAAGAAGCAGAAAAGAAGAAGAGAATAAATAGTAGTAGTAGTAGTAGTAGTAGTAGTAGTAGTAGTAGTAGTAGTAGTAGTAGTAGTAGTAGTAGTAGTAGTAGTAGTAGTAGGAGGAATAGTTTAATGGTAATAATGATAATAAATATATACTACTACTACTACTACTACTACTACTACTACTACTACTACTACTACTACTACTACTACTACTACTACTACTATAATAACAATGATAATTAATAATGACATGATATAATAACAATGAAATATGATTAATAATGATTATAATATAAAGGGAAGAACAAAAACTGATAATGACGATGTTACAACAACAACAACAACAACAACAACAACAACAATACTACTACTACTACTACTACTACTACTACTACTACTACTACTACTACTACTACTACTAACAACTACAACAACAACAACAACAGCAACAGCAACAGCAATAACAATGACAACAACAACAACAACAACAA
>CM031625.1:54856775-54886775 GCA_018398815.1 Conus ventricosus
GTTTTTTGATCCCCTTTGGGCATAATGATGATGATGATGATGATGATGAGGGAATTTTGATGTGATGAGGATGATGATGATAAAGATGATGAGGGATTATCTTTTAACTACAAACTACTACAAACTATTTCTACAAATACTACTTACACTACAACTATACTCTATACTACTAAAAATCGCCCCTTTTTTGTTTTTTAACATTATTACTGTTATTGATGTTCGTGGGGTTGGGGGGGTTCGTGGGGGTGGTGGGGGGTGGGGTGATGATGATGGCGATGGCATTGTTGCTGTTGCTGTTTTTAATTGTTATTTTATTGGGGGTTAAATTTTGTTTTTAGTTCTTCTTCTTCTTCTTCTTCTTTTTCTTCCTTCTTTTTCTTCTTTTTCTTCTTTTTTCTTTTCTTCTTTTCTTCTTCTTTTTTTTCTTCTTCGTCGTCTTTCCGTCGTCGTCGTCTTCTTCTTAGGGAGAGAGAGAGGGGGAAAAATAGAAGAAAAGAGAGAGGGGGGAGAGAAAGAGAAGGGGAAGGGGAAGGGAGAGAGAGAGAGAGAGAGAGAGGGGAAAAAGAGGGGAGAAAAAATTTCGCACCAACGCCCAATAGAAACAATCAGTTATAACGCATAAACTGCGGCATTACACACACAAACAGGTGATGAGGATAACCTCTGCTTTTTTCCCCCTTTACAGCCCCACCCCCCACGGGACTCCATACAGCCCTACGCACCACACACACACACACCACACAACACAACAAACACACACACACACACACACACCACACACAACACACACACACACACACACAACACACACACACACACACACCACACACCCCCACCCACCAACACACACAACACACAAAACCCCACACACACCCACACACACACCACACACAACCACACAAAAAACCACGAACACACACACACACACCCCACACCCCACACACACAAACACACACACACACACACACACACACACCAACCCACACCCAAAAAAACCCCCCAACCACACAGCAAAAGACAGAGAAAAGAGGGAAGAGAGAGAGATCAAAGACTCAAAGACTAAAAAACTTTTTTTACTCAAGGATAGAAAATTTTAGGCAGTCCCTATTTTTTCCAAATCGTCCTTGCTTTTCTAAAACTTTTAAACCTAAACAGACGCACATTTAAATGACAGAAACAATGAAGAATATAGAAACATTTTTATTTAACAATAACATTAGTTTTAAGAAAAATTAAATTATGGGGGAAAAAAAGAAAAAAAAAAAAAAATCATTAAAAAATTAACAAAAAACACAATCGGGAACTTTCGCGCCCCGCTCACATGCATCCCACCGCCCCCATACACCATGCATCGCATACCCACATCCACCCCCTTCCCAAAACACAAACAACACCCCAACACAAAAACCCCACACACACCACACACACACACACACACACAAAACACACAAACACCACACCACCCCATTTTCATTATTTTAATATAGAGGCAAGCATAAAAGTAGGGCGTTTGGACTATGATAAAAAAAGGTTAGTTTTAAATTGTTAAAAGTAAATGTTTAATTTACTGCTGATTTGAAGGAGGGCCCAGGATTGACATGTTTTGGAAAGACGGAAAGGAAGAGAGTTCCAACAGTTTGGACAAAATATGCAAAACTGGGATTTGAAAAAATTTCAATGGGGAAACACGGGAAAAATTTAAATTTTTTGGGGAAAAATATCGCGTTTTTGGGGCCTTTTGGGATAAAAATCAGCAAGAATTTGGCGCCATGTTTGCATGGATTTTAAACCCCATTAGTACTGCCTTTTTATGGGTCAGTTGGTCGCAGGGGGAACATCATTAGTTTTTGCGAATTTCCCCGTTTTTAAATAGTACTTTCGGGAAAAATTCAGTTTAAATTTCCCCCGTCAAACTTAGAGTTGATTTTTTTTAAAGGGTGTTTTTAAACCCGGCCCCACCCCAAAGGGGGGGGGACGAATATTGAGGTGAAAAGGGGCAAGGGGCTTAAAAAAAATTTTTTCCGGTTTGTGGTTCAACAAAATAACTGAGCTTATTGATAAAAACAAATTGGACCCAACTGTTTGCAAACTTTTTTAAATGTGTTTCCCAAATTTAAAGTTTCATAAATTGATCACCCCAAGACACGGTGTTGGGAAAAACCTGCTCGAAAAGGGTTTTTCATTTTTTTTTTAGGCCAACATAAGTTTGCTGTCGTTGATGTTTCTGTCTCGATGCTGGGGACCATACATTTTGTTTTGTGCGGTTTTTAAGGGCCCATTGGGTTTGGTTGCACCTTTCAAAAGACATCAGTGATACTTTTTTTGGGAACGATATTTGTACAAAACATGATGTTTGTATCACTACAGTGAAGAAAAACCTATCGTCAGCGAACAATCACAGTGAAAATCTTTGGGTGAGTTATTGCATGGGTAGGCCCATTTTTTTAAAAATGCGGGAAAAAGAAGAGGTCCAAGGACAACCCCCCTTGTGGAACGCCAAAAGTTTCCTATTCCTTCAGAGGAATAAGAAAACCTTTTAATTAAACCGCTGGGTCCTGTTTTAAAGATATAAAGGGAAAAAAGGGGGACAAATCCCGGTTTTTGGGGGGAACTATCAGTCTTTTTTTTTTAAATTTTAAATTGCTGTGGTCTACAAGATAAAAACGCTTTTTTAAAATCGGGGAAAACATTTTCCGTATTTTTTTTCGTTGATGGCTGATAGCCAGTATCCCAGAGGCGTTTTTAAAGGGCCGGTGGCAGGGGGGGATTTCGACAAAAGCCTGCTAAAAAGGGGGGAAAATTTTGTATGTTCCATGTGTTTAGTTAGGTTTTGTGAACATGCATCCCCTAGGGGTTTTCAATCCCAACGATAAAAGGATTTTGGTTTAAAAAATTTTTAAAAAAATCATAAAGATCTTTTGATTTGGGTATGGGAATCATTTTGCCCCTTTTAGAAAACATGGAAGACTTCTGATCAATACAAAAAATTATAAACAACGAAAGGGGTATAAACCCGGAAAGGTTGAGAAATTTGAGTTTTGAAGCATTTAAGTTTTTGGGACCCATTGCTTTTTTATTTTAATTTTTTAAAAATTAAAGGGAACCCCAACTTAAATTAATACCCTAGCAAGGGGTTGATAAATGAATTCAAGTTTTTTTAATCGTTTTTGACAAAACGATTGAAGAAAGTGGGTTTCATATCGTTTAAAGAATGGGGACACGGGCAGCGCTTGTCCCGTTTCCCGAAATAAAGGAAAAATGATTTTTTGAAAGTGTTAGAACCACTTTAAGTCGCGTTTTAATCGGGTTTTCTTTCTAAAAAAAAAAATTTTTTGTCATTTTATTTCATTAACAAAAGCCATAATGATGCTGAATCCCTTTTTTGGGTTTACCCGTTTCCAAAAAAATGCCAGTTTTTTGTTTTTCTAACTAGATTTGATACTCTTTTTCCCTTGCTTTTTATATTCATCAAATTTTTTTTTGGGGTTTTTAAAAAGTGCTTTCCCTCAGTGCCATTTCTATAATAATGTCTTTCGTCGCCAGCGGGGGGGAAGTACTCTTTTTTTTTTCCCCTTTTTTCCTTCTAAGTGGGGCATTTTTACCCACGTTTGGGGGAAAAGAAAAATTTTTCCGGGTTATTATACGTTCATTTGGATCTGTTTTTTGGGATTACACTGTAAAAAGGGGAGCTAAGTTTAAAGTCGAGGAAAAAAACACCCTTACGGGAATTTTTTTGAAGCGTATATTGAAGGGGTTTTTTGGGGCCCTTTTTTCTGTTGCTTTGGAAGTTTACAAGACCAAGTGCAAAAAATGAGACGGGGGGTCCGGAGGTTTTGTTGCCCACTGTTACGTTGGTACCATGGCTTTTTTTTGTTTTGTGAAAATTTGATCCAGCAAAGTAAAGATTTTTTTTCGATTCTAGTTGGGGAAAAAATTTAAACTGATGCAAGCCAAAAAGTTTTTGGTTTTTTGGGGCATCCCCGGCAGGCTGCCGTTTTAACCCGATCAATGTTAAAATCACCCTTTAAAATGATATTTGGATAGCTTTATATCATCATCCATCCCTGTTTCAAAGTTGTTTAAAACCAAAGGAAAAATGGCAGAAAGGTTCTGTTTCAAAATATCCAACTAGAAGGGGGGGTGAGTTTGGGGGGTTTGACCTGCAACCCCATGGGATTCAACTCACAGGCTCAAAGGGCACGCCGCCTTTTTGTTTCAGTGAGCGATGCTTTGATGAAAATTTATTCCAAGTCCCGTTTCACCAAGGAAATATGTGCATCGCGCGGACAAAGTTTTTAAATTTGTTATGGATAAAAACTGTATCAGTGAAACCCGGGGGGTCAAAGGGGAGGGTTTTCCCCTAAGACCAAGCAGATGAATAGAAAGGGGGTTTTGTTTTGAAGAAAAAAAAGACATCATGAATCTTATTTGGCAGGGTGATAAACATTTAGGTGCCAATGCGTTAAACCAGTATCAGTATTAATTCATTACAATGGTCAAATTTTATTAATTCTAGAAAAAGTTTGAGCAATAAAACAAAAAAGATATACTGTTACAACAACAATTAAAATATAAAACAGCAATCATAAAATTTCCAAAAACACCCCAAAAAACCAAAAAAAACAGGCAATGAAGTTCAGTCCAAAAGGGGCAATTCAAAATGTGTATGATAACAGTATTCAGGAAAGTATGACCAACCCAAAACAAAAAACGCTTTCAAACTGGCCGGGTCACAATTGGGGGGGCAAGGGCATCCACAGTAACTAAGCCCAAACTGGGGAGAAGGGGGGGGGTGGAAAAAGGGGGGGGGGGAAAGGGGGGGGGGGGGGAAAAAAAATCACAGGGTCCGGGGGGGGGGGGGAAGGGGGAAAGGGGTCATTTCGTGATGGAAAGGGGAAGGTTTAGCGGAGCAAGCAGGAGGACACGCTGGGGGGGGGGGGGAGGGGGGGGGGGGGGGGGGGGCGTTATGGAGCTGAGAGGCAGGGGGTTTGGGGGAAATTTGGGGGGGGGGGGAAAGGGAAAGGGGAGGGAAGGGCTCGGGCCTGCCAAATTGGGAAGGGGAGACCGCAACTGTTATCTGAATTCCCCGGGTAAAGGGAATTTTTGTTAAACCGGGGGAGAGGGAGATAAAGGATTTGTGTCCAAGGATTTAAAGGAGGGGGGGGGGGGGGAAAAGGGGGGGAAAAAAACCCCATGGGGGGAAAAAAATTTGGGAGGATTAATGGGGGGTCTGTTAAAAATACGGGGATGGGGGGCATTGCTTTGGGGGGAAAAGGTTTCATTAAAAAAAAACAACTGGGTTTCTGGTTTGGGCAAATTTTAAGGGAAACTTTTTCCAATTTTTTGTTTGAGCTACGTTGAACTGACAGGGGGTAAATTTTTGAAAAAGAATTTAGACATTTCCTACTGACTTTGGGGGACAGGGGTGCCCCACTCCCGACGGAAAATCAGTAGGGCAGGCTGCTTGAAATTTGGTTTTTTTTTTTAAATTTTGAAAACTGTTTATTTTGTTTTCGGTTTGTTGGGAATTTGGGGTGTTCCCGACTAGCCCGGGTTTGCCCCCCTTTCCCGATTCCGGGGGAGGGTGGTTCACACGGAGTGCCAGAAACTGAATGATTTGCCGGAACCCCAAGGGGACAAGCCACTGGGGAGAAGGTGAATACCACCGAAGTGAAATTGTTTGGGAAAGACCTAAATTTTTATCAACCCAAAAATTTTTTTCAAACAAAAAAAAAATGCACTTGTTTCTGCCTTAAAGGGCATGCAGTCCCCCATTCAACAAATTAAGAATTTTAAAAGGAAAAAGGGTTTTTGGAAGGGAGGGGAGAGACAGGGAATTTTGGGGAACAGGGGAAAAACTCTTTTCACCTTTCCCGAAACTGACCAAAGTCCTTGGCCCGAAACGTGTCTCAGAGGAAACGTTTGGAAGGCGTTTCCCCCCCACATGCAATGCCACCCCCCTGCACATCCCTCGTTTTGCACAATCCTGGGGGGCAGCAAGGGGACGTCAGTCACCTTTGCCCCCGGGATTGTGCGTACATGGGTGAGTCCCCCGTCCTGTCAGTCTCTGTCCCGGGCAAAAAATACTGAAGGTTAGGGAAACCCCCACAAGAAGTTTACAAGTTTGGCATTTCGGGGAAGACGGATCCTGAAATTTTGGGGTAGTTTGGGTTGAGGGTGTCGGTTTTGGGGGGACTGCTGTTTGGGATTACCCATGACAGGGGGGGAGTCAGTCTGTTTTTCTGTCCAAAAGGGGGGGGGCTGGAGACAGTGACGGGGGGTCGGTCACGCGGAGTGACCCGTCTGTTCTTTGTCAGCCCTAAAAACCACTATGCTTAGTACACCCGTGCTAGATTGTTTTCCCGTTGTTTTTTTCGGGTTTGGTTTTAATTTTTTTTATGAATTTACCCGGAAAGTGGGATATGCTGACAAATAAAGTGCTGATTTCCAAAAGGTTTCTTTTGACGGTCAGACACAAATTTTCAATCAGCTTTCGTTTTGTTTTTGAGCTGAATTTTCGTTGGGGGGGGGTTGAAATTTATCTTGCAGACTGTCAATTTTTTTTTTCCTGCCCTCGTTTTTGGTTTTAAAAAACCCCAGTTTTTTGTCAATCTGAGTTTTAAAAATCTGCATAAGGCTTTTTTTATGCAAGATATACAAACAGATGCATGAAAAAAAGAGAGCACTGGATGCAAATTCCCTTTTTGTCTGGGCTTTTACTGGCCCTTTATGGGGTTTTTGGGCTGTGGGTTTTCAGTAAAAAAATGGGGCCCCCTCTTGTGGTGGTTGCGTCAGTCTGACCCCGTTTGTTTTTTTCTTATCCCCTTTGGGTAAATGAGGTCAGTGTCATTGGGGGGCTTTTTCTCTGGGGTAGTGGGGTCAGTTTTCATGGAATTGTTTTCTCTGGGGGAAGGGGGGGGCATGTCATGTAGTTGGGTTTTTCTGGGGGAGTTGGGGGCAGTGTTTATTAGAGTTTGGGTTTTTTCTGGGGGGGTGGGGGCAATGTCATTGGGGGTTGGTTTTCCAGGGGGGGTGGGGTCATAGTCACTGGTGTTGTTTTCTCTGGGTAGTGGGGGGGAGGCACTGGTAGTTGTTTTCTCTGGGGTTTGTGGGTTTAGTGTCACTGGTAGTTGTTTTCTCTGGGGGAGTGGGGGCAGTGTCATGGGATTGTTATTTTTCTGGGGTAGTGGGGTTAGTGTCACTGGCAGTTTCTTTTTGACATCAGTGTTGTCTCACAGGGCGGAAAACACCCCAGGGATGCACTCCCGTGGTTTCAGGAAAAAAGGGCGGGGTGGTGGCTGTATCCGCAAGGACTTGTGATAACGGGGGGGCCTTTCACACTGAGTTCCCGCATTTTCCTGCTGGGCATTGTTGGCATCCCTCCTCGGGGTGTAGCCCAGCGCCCTGGGGTCATCCCAACATGGCTGGCATCCAGCCAGAGTTTTTGTTTGTTTGCCCCCAATGGGACACAAAAATTTTTAAACCCCAGTCTTTGCCCCGGGCCCCACCCTTAAAAACCCCGGACTAAGCATGAGCCAGCACCCCTTTTTTTTTGTTATTTTTTTTTTTTTTGGAAAAAAAAGTGTTTTTGTAGGATTTTTTAGTTCATGCTTGTTAAACTGAAACAAATGTCTTAGCTAAAAATTTTATTTGGGAAAATTCCTCACAGCACAGCGGGAATTTGAAAACCTTTTTTTGCCCCCCTCCCTGTCTTCCCCAAAGGGGTTGAAGGGGAGAGTCAGGGGGCAGGGTTTATTTTTGGGAAACGGGGAAGGGGCTAACGCATCACGCCCAAAGAGTGAGAGTT
Source organism: Conus ventricosus (assembly GCA_018398815.1). Lineage (NCBI taxonomy): Eukaryota > Metazoa > Mollusca > Gastropoda > Neogastropoda > Conidae > Conus > Conus ventricosus. Next base: position 54,864,583 of record CM031625.1, read on the forward strand.
TCTGAGTTGGGAAAATCTAAAAGTTTTTTGTTTTTGGGGTCAAGCGTTTGGGTTTTGTTTAGGGTTGTCTGACTGTACACTACTAACAGCAGACTGCATTGTCAATTACTGTGGACGACTTGACCATGTTGGGGGGGGGGGGGGGGGGAGTTTTCATGTAGACTGTGAGGCCATCCTGGCCGTGGAAGACGTGATGTACTGCAGTTGTAACTTGTGAGGAAGTTGTGGTTTAAGCACAAAACAGACAGGATGGAGTGGGAAAACCGGAACAATGGGAAAACGGGTTGACGAGGGTCCATCAGATCTCCACCACAAATTAATTGGCTGGTTTTTTTATAACTGCCCACCTGTGCACCACAGCCATAGACACAAAAGTCTTCCCTTGTATAAATTCCAGCCGGGGTTGTTTCCTCGGCAAAGGGGATCGGGCCTTACAGGTGACGACAGATGGGGCCACCCCGGGCGCGGCACATATCACAGCCTCAACAGCTGCAAGTCAATCAAGGCGTCCCTCACCGCGCGTCCACAGCACTAACACCACAAAAACCCGCAGAAGCAAGTTGAGGGCAAGAGCAACTCCAAGAAGTTTACCCTTAAACACACGTAAATCATAAGAACAATCCGCTTCAGTTCACAGAACAATGCCGAAGCACTAGGGCACTGTTTAGTCAATTCTATAACGGCATGAAAACTGAATCGCACTAAAACACGACCAGCAATAACAGAACCCGCAGCTCGGGAAAAACCACGTCCGCCACAGCGTTCGAGGCGGCGGAGAGAGAGAGAGAGAGAGAAGAGAGAGAGAAGAGAGAGAGAGAGAGAGAGAAGAGAGAGAGAGAGAGAGAGAGAGCACACAAAGATAGACTCTGACTCTTGACTCCTTGAACGCGCACAAATGCGCTCCTTTTAAAGTGAGGCCTACGGCCCATCACATGAGACACGCAACAGTTGTTCATAAATCGAAAAAAACACACAACAAAAAAATTCAATCAGAATATAAACAGTCACAATCATCAACATGGATCAGATCAAAACAAGTAGAATCGCCCTTAGTCAACAAAGCAAGTTACTTGACTAGTCCATAATCTATGTACCTTATTTGTTTTCTAAAGAGAAAAAAACATTTAGTATCCCACAAGGACCAAATCAAAAATAAATCAAATCAGAAATCAATACCACAGTCAACAAATTAATCAAATCAAAATAGAATCAACAATAATCAAATTACGCAAGTGCATATGCCTCAAATCAAAAGACCATGAGATAGATTCCAAATTGGTATCCAGTTACCATCCGCTTTTAAAAGTATACTAACATTTAACACCAAAAAATCTTCCTATTTCATAGACACCTCAAAATGTATAAGAAGATGAACTATCTCAAGTCGAAAACCAGACAAAACAAATCAGTGACCATGTCGCAATCAAAATTAAAATCTATATGCAAACGAAATCTGTATAATAACCAATATATATACACGTTACCAGTCTATAACCCGAATTTTGACAAGCGCCAACATAATGTCCCGCAATTGAAATTTAGTTTGACTGGTAGGTGAATTACATACAATGGATCATGAACATTTTAGCCCCCAAATTTACAACTCAACTGGGTACACATTCCCTGATAATAAAAAGACCAATCAATAATTAATTACAAATAGAACAGGGAATAGTAGGGGTCGTCGACTCCAACATATCGATGATCTTAATGACACAACCTCCAACAATTAAACCATATTAAGCATACTGCATCTTGCTGGAACATATCACGTACAAAAAACCAACTTGCAAAATTCAAATCAGCAGAACATAACTAACATATTTATTTCAGTCATACAAAGATCTATATTGCCTAACAATCAAGTCCCTACATATACAAGGGCTGGCTAAGCTAATTATCATGTAAACAATTTTGTGACCACCCTATAAGAAGGCAATTTTCCTCAATAATGAAAGGCACCAATCCTAATACAAACATGTTCATTTTCCATTTGGCCATTCATCTGCTCAGAATTACTGTTTAGAAAACAAGCACATACCGATGGGACATACTAAAATTTATGTGGACCAACCGGAATAGTGCCGTCTACCAAAGGTTAATAATGTGTGTCTTGATCATCATTATCAATTATTATGATACTGTTTACACAGCTGAATTCTCACTGTTTTAAAACGCATAGAACAATACAAAGCAACGTCCCGTGTAACTTCAAGGTATTATCAATATTCCTACCAGGCTTTGTAAGTTGATTGTATTGATATTTCTAAAATGTTTGTAAAATGTATTTATCTCACAGTTTGCCTAATAACAAGGACAAGCAGTTAAAAAGTGTAATTCAGTTTCCCACTACTGGCAAAAGGGGCAAGTTGTAAATCGCTAAATTGTCTATAATTTCTTGTTTACATTCAAATCATTGTCCCCCAGACTTAGTTCTAGTTAGCGCTTTTCTAAAACCTGGCTATAGTAATTAACACTTAGGTATTCCTCGGTTTGATGTAGATTTTAAAAGGAAAGATACGTTGAAAAGCGTTCGCTATTCTCAGCTTATCGTGCCAGTTCTGTTGTAGCCGACTATAATTCTTTTTTTATTAATAAAATGAACCTATATTCATCCCCTACTCCATATATTCGTCCAAACTTCAGAAAAGCCATACATAATCTGACAACGTTTTATCTCTAAAAGCCCAGTTCTTAGATTGTTAATTCTGTCTTCTCTCTTTCATATGCTGTTTTTGGATTCTGTCAGGTGACAGTTTAATAAGTCTGAACCAATATCGAATTGCTCTATAGGTGCTAACAATACTTATAGGGTATCTTCCCAAACTCCCATAAACAAATTATTTGGTGTTATCTTCCTACTCCAAATATTTCTTACATGCCAAATAAATGAATATTTTTCTGTTCTATGCTTTGTAGTGATTAATCCCCATGCTTTCGCTAATACAAGAGTAAGGGCTTAACTTGTGTGTCAAACAATTTAAAATATATAGTCTAAATACAAGTGTCCTAAACTGTACATTGTTTTCAATTATTTCTATAATCTTGCCGTTTCGCTCGTCCTGCATATTCCGAAAGTGAAATGTCACAGAAAGTTTAGTTGTCAGGGTGAAGCCAAATATTTGTAACTATCACTACTTCAATTTCCTTGACCTTTGTAATACCATTTTATCCTGTTTTGCCTAAGTAACTCACCTTTATATTCTGAAGACCATAAAATTTTAGTTTTTGTGTAGGTTAACCGTTAAACTAAAGAATCTGAAAGCTTCTGAAAAATTTTCTTATCTGATTTTGTAGACCCGGCTGAGTTAGGAAATTAGGGCATGTCACCTGCAAATAATAAGGTAAAGATTTCCTCTGTTCCAGGTAGAAATTGGTATCCCTGTCTTACCTTTCGTTGTAACATTATTCGGCCAACTTCCCGTTATTAAGTAAAAGAGAAAATCAAGGTGCAGTAAGCCACTTGTTTCACTTCCAACCGGGCACTCAGAGAAATCTGTAAGATCGCACCGTGTCGTTACGCATGCATGCCACGATCCTATAAATACCTTTCAGCATGTTAAGCATTTTTGTGATATTTTATGTTTACTTAGAATTGTCCACAGTTTGTCTCTTTGACATATCGAAAGGCGGATGGGGGGGAAGGTTGTGTTGGGAGGGGGGGAGGGGAGGGGAGGGGGGGGGGGGGGGGGGGCGGGGGGCGGGGGTGGGTAGATGTGGCGGGGGGTGGGGGGGGGGGGGGGAGGGAGGGGGGGGAGGAGGTGGGGGGGGGAGGGGGGGGGGGGGGGGGGGGGGGGGGGGGGGGGGGGGGGGGGGGGGGGTGGGTGTGTGAGGCGGGGGGGGGGGGGGGGGGGGGGGGGGGGGGGCGGGGGGGGGGGGTGGGGGCGCGGTTCGTGGGGTGGGGGTAGGGGGGGGGGGCGGGGTGGGGGGGGGGGGGGGGGGGGGGGGGGGGGGGGGGTGGGGGGGGGGGGGGGAGGCGGGGGGGGGGGGGGGGCGGGGTGGGGGGGGGGGGATGGGAGGGGGTGTAGGGGGAGGGATGGTGGGGGGGGGGGGGGGGGGGGGGGGGGTGGATAGGGCTTATCATAGTTATTAATGTAAAAATATGATCTATCGTAGAGAAAATATACCTTTTCCTAAATCCTGCTTGTTCGCTGCTTTAGTTTGTTTGTAGACCTCTTTTCGTGCGCCCCCGGCCCTGAACCTACAGAAATAAACAATAAGCTCTGAGAAACATATATGCATCCTACAGTCACCCATAGAGAACATACCTCAGACCAATTACTAGGATCATGCCTTAGTTTGCCTTATACTGGAGACCAAAGGAACTCAGCCAGCAGGCACCCAACACAAGGGCCGACACGAGACTAAGGCCCCACCAACAAGCCACCGTAATAGCTCCCCAGGTGCAAACACAACAGACCAGCTGGAGAGAATAAAAACCCCGAAATCAGGCGAATTAACGCTACATCCTGATCTTTAACCCGATTATCAATTTTCTTAATAGCAGAACTTAGTTCATTAATCACTATCACTACATCAAATCTTGAACAAAAATTTCTTCTTCAATAAGTTGCCGAAGTACGATCATGGACATAATTTGACTCAATTATTTGTGGATTTAATCTTCCTTCAAAGTGGTTCTTTCCATTGCAAAAGTTGTGAAAAGTGGTTGCTTAATCCTTTTTCCTCCCAATGCTTCTTATGTGCACTCCAAAATTTCTACTATCTATCTTGATTTTGTGTAAGAGTATCTAAAAATTGTTTTTATACAACCTCTTTTTTTCTCAAATTAGTTCTTGATAGAGAGCTCTTTTGATTCTGTAAATCTCCTTTCTCCCTTTGGGAATTTGGTACTGGTCCTTATTTCTGTTAAATTGTATTACTCAGTGCCTGACTAGCTTCTTTTCTTCTTCTTCAGTAGACAATCATTGTCAAACCACCCACTGGTGGTTTTGGTTGGACCTCCTATTCCTATTGTCATGCACATACTTTTTCCCTGCTTCCTTTAATAACATATTAAAATTTTCTATACTCCTATCTACAATCATAGTCACTTTCTTGCATAATTTGATCTAAGACATTTTGGTGAACTTCAGATTCTAATAAAAAAATATAATCTTGTGTTTTCCGAATCCCATTTTTAATCATCCTTGTGTATGTATTCTTTTGTTCATCTAATTTTGGTAACCGTGTAAGTACACTGTATTTCCATCAGATTGGCATATGATGTTATTCTACCTTTCTTAAACTGTGCATTTCATTACATTAAACAACCAATTCAAATAGAGCATAAGAAAAAACACTAGTACTATTTTCCTCTTTCTTCGAGAGACTGTGAAGGCAACCATCAAAATTTCTCATAACACAATCCATTAATTGGTGTAAGCTTAAAGACTGTACACAATTCATTCAATCTTTTCCGAAAAACCAATAATGTAGGAATCTTTTGAAATTCGTGCATACACATTCTGGCTCTCTTATCAATACATCATTTGTCCCCCGACAAAGAACCCAAGCCCCATTCTCCAATACAGCATTTAGGTCACCACCAATGGCAAAAGAAATCATTTCCTGCTCAACTTGTGACACCATAAATTGTTCAATCAAATCAAGAAGTACAAGAATAATCCTAATCAGAGTAAAAACGACTGTCCACAGGTGGTACATAAACAAGCAAAATACAAAATATCTTTATCACACAGTAACAAATTTTTCATCAATTTTACACATAACACCTTTTCCATATTGGTATCAATAAATTGTAACATATTCTGATATGGATCCCTTTTAATGATCATAATAATCCCACCGGATGGGCGACCCATCTATTGTAATATAGTAGCTAGACAATGAAAGCACAAAATTTCTTGATTTTACATCAAAATCAAAAGATTTCAGGTAAATGTTCAGAAGGCAACAGATATCAAATTAAGTAATAAAATCATAGAATTCTGGGGTCTGCCAATTTTCCAAAGAGACCCACAATATTCCAACAAAGAAAGGAAAGGACTATTTTGGCTTATCAGTAGTTTGTTCGTCTGTGAACGCCCCACTACTCTTCATTTCTTTTCTTTTCCTTCTTCCTTCATCGTTCGAATCCCGCGGGTTACCCCCTGGTTTTGTATTTGTGCTTTTTGGCGGTGCTTGTGTGGTGAACGTAGCGAGTGTTTGCTTACAGTGTGAGTATCTATATCCTTTCTTTCTCTCCTTCGCTTGGCCTAACGCTTTCATCCGCCTTCTGTGAGTAACGCCAATAGTATCGTCCAGTGTTGTTTGTCGGCCGAGGCTGTTGTTTTGTTTTTGAGCTGGCCCTTTCTTTGCGTCAACACTAGTTTACTGAACTTTTCCATCTCTTGATCTATTAGCCCAGTACGGTGGTTCTAATTGGGATTGTCTTCAGTGTCACTAACCTGCCGCGAGCAAGGTGTAGCATCGATCAGTATGTCAGTGTAGTCTGTCGTGCGAGCCGGCTGTGTAACACGACCCTGACCACCGGTATGTCCTCACCAAATAGCTGATTAGTTGTTCTTTGTTGTATATGTTTGTATCACTCGAGTGAAGAGGACCTGTGCGGACCCATGGCTTCTATCTGTATTGTTTTTTTGTCTTTAATGAGTCAAACCTTGCATCATCCTTCCGTGCTACGATGTTCTTCATTCCATCTGACATGTCCTTTACTCACTCACATGCACTATCCCATCCATATCTCTGGATGTAATCAAGCTCATATACTTTCCTTCGTCTTCTACAAATCTATTCTTCCACTTCGAATCCTTTCATACTTTGCATCAGAGGTTCTCATCTCCGTTTCGTCGTGTCCTCTTCTGAAAACCCCCTCCTATTTCATAGTACAAGTTCTACCAAGATAATTGGGTTTCCAAATCACTTCCGCTTTCACTCTTTGCCTCGCTCTCATCAACACACACATGTTTTCTATCAACCTTGCCTCCATTCTTTCTTTCGTTCTTTCCACTTTCCACTCCATATTTCTTCCCTTATCCGCTCACTTCTTTCTCGTCTTTCTCTCTCTCTCTCTCTCACTCTCATCCCTCTCTCACTCTCTCTCTCATTTTTGTCTCATTCACTCTCTTCCCTCTCCCAACTCAAGGTCCCAGACTCAGGCACCACTTCCTTCTCTATCTCTACCCATCAAGAGTTGTCCCTATCTGTTTACTGTGTGCCCGGAAATCCCCGATCACATTTCGTCCCTCCCTGGACATCTCATCATGGTCCTCCTGATCCTTTCTTCCCGCAGCAACGTTGTACCGTCCCGATCGCCATTTTATTCCCTTCGCGGATGCACAGTATTGCCTCTACAAAGTAGTCCTGCCTGCCCCTCTTCTCTCAGTCCCCACTTTAGAACCGCTGCCTGGTCGTCTGGATCCTGTCTGGGCAAATCTAATTCCTTCCTTCTTTAACCTCTCCCTACCACAAGTTCTCAGTATTCTCATAACGTCTGACCACCTTACATCTTTACTAACACGAGGCCTTGGCTGGTGACTTAACGTTGAATCTCCCTAATCTATGCGCCCACCGACGCATCTTCTTCTGCCAATCCTCTTCTGGTAAGATGTTTCTCTAACAGTTCTTTTACCAAGACTTCGCAGTTTTTCGTTTTCATTTTCATCCGGCATTTCTTCATCCAAAGATCTTTCACATTGTTCCTTCTTCGAGAAGCTCTCCGCCTGTCCTATCTCAACTTCCATGCTGTCAACTCTATTCACTGTGGTGTGCTCTTTCTCAGCTACGTGTGTAAACTGCGTCTCTGTTGCTTGTATGGGGTCTGGGGTCGGGGGGGGGGGGGGTTCTGAAACATCTTTGCGTATGTTGGTTGAGTGATCAGCCATATGAGTTCTGCTTCAGAATCGATTCAATTGATTGTTTCTGCTAGAGAGCTGAAGGCACGAGAGTAATGTCATTGCAGTGAGTATTTGTGACATTTGTGTTTCTATGTTGTCAGATTTGATTTCTAGTTGTGTGTTCTAGTTTCTTAGTTCATCACTGGCTTCACGATGGTAATAAGACTAGTCCTGGTTTCGATTCCACGTCATTACTTAAGACAAGCTTTATTATTTACCACTTCCAGAGATAATGAGGTTAAAGCATCAGATGAGTGCAACACAGGGGATCAGCTTTGGGTTACCTGGTCAAAAGTTGTATGTTTAACACTGTCCCATGTTAATTCAACACCGGAGTCCCCATAACCTTGGCCATTCCGACTCGACTTCTGCACCGCGTTTTCACTTCCTTCAGTCCACCAAGTTCGTAGGCACTTAAGTTCCGTATGGCACCCCTTTCGGCTTTTCTGTAACCCTCGGATAACCGAGGTGGGCCGAAGCTTCGCGTTCATGTTGGTAGCCGAACTATATGTCAGTGTCAAAGCACCACAACACAACAAAGCCCACCAAGAATTCGCGCAACATCCTGTCAACCTTTACAACCACTCGCCATCTTCGTTTTGCCCCTCTTCACTGACCGCAATGTCCCCGTTGAAGAGCCCTATCCTCGCCCTCACACACTCTGTTTTCCAATCATTTCTGTTTGTTTTTGCAGTCGCTTACACTACAAACAGCACTTCTGACACTTTGTGTAATCGCCAGAGAGGGACCGAACGCGGCACAAACTGACTGTAACCACGCAAAAATTGTCGGAGCCTCAAGATACGAGTTGTTTATCGTCCGCCAACTAGTCACGTGACCGCGCACACAAAGAGAGAAAGAGGATAGAGGAGCACACAAACAACACACACACACACACACCACACACACACACACACAGACACACACACACACACACACCCACACATACACACACAACACACACACACACACCACACACTCACACACAGCACACAGCACACACACACACGTCGCATCGCTTACACGCACACATACACAAAACGCACGCGCGCGCAAACAACACACACACACACACACACACACACACACACGCGCGCGTGCGCGCGCACAACCGCACACACACACACACACACACACACACCACACACAACACACAACCCGCACACACACACACACACACACACATACACACACACACAATCACACAACAAAGACACACAGCACACCAGCACACAGACACACTCGCACGCTCACACGCACACATACACAAACGCACGCGCGCGCAAACACACACACACACACACACACACACACACACACACACACACACACACACACACACACACACACACACACACACACACACACACACACACACACACACACACACACACATACACACAGAAGAGAGGATAGTTTGGTCGGATGACTTTAAAGACACATTTATACATGAAGTAAGTTCCAAACATTTTAAGGAACACATTGATCATGCTTGTGATAAGACTGAAGAAGATATTGATAACTCTTTGAACATATTTACAATGGCTTTATATACAGCGGCTAGTTGTCTCATTAGAACTACGAGTCCTAAAAAATCAAAAGCCAACGAGTGGTTCGATAAGGAATGTAAAGAACAAAGAACGCTAGTAGAACGTTTATAAAGAGTTTCCAAAGAGCGAGGACTGAAACTTACAGGAAATAGCAGAAAGAACTCTATATAAAGGAGAGAACAAAATATACTGATCTTAAACGGGATAAAAAGAAGAAATTTGATTAAGTTAGACTTGCAAAGTTAACAAACGCTAGCAATGAACCAAAATTATTGTGGAAAACAATGAAGCTTATAAACAAAAAAACAGTTTACAATGACATTGGCATCAAACAGTGGCAGGATCACTTTTTTAGCGTATTCAATGACTGTGATAACATAGATAACATGGATGGAGAAGATAGTTTATATTTTGAGAATGAAGATCAAGAACATCAAGAGCCTTTCTTTGACGACTATATAACGAAGGAGGAAATTAAGAACAGCATTAGAAACTTGAAATGTGGAAAGAGTGCTGGTCCAGACAAGATTGTGAGTGAAATGCTAAAACATGCTGTTAACAGTATCATTGATTATCTCGAAACTTTGTTCAACAGACTTTTTAATTCTGGTTATTTCCCAAGGGAGTGGTCCAAATCTATAATTGTTCCGATTTTCAAAAGAGGGGATGCCAATAATCCAGACAATTATCGAGGGGTAGCCTTGACTAGTGCTGTGAGCAAAGTTTATACTTCCATTTTAAATAAAAGATTAAGTGCAAGGGCCGAACGAGAAGAAGAAATTATTGAAGAGCAGGCAGGGTTTAGAAAAGATTATAGTACTATGGATCACATATTTACCTTATATGCACTGGTTCAAAAATACTTATTAAGTAACAGAAAATTGTACGTTGCTTTTATTGACTTCCAGTAGGCTTTCGATACAGTTAATAGAAATATTTTGTGGGATATACTAAAAAAAAGTCTGGTGTTCAAGGTAAATTGTATAGGTCATTAAAAGGAATTTATAGTTCAGTTATAGCTTGTATAAGAGGCAAAAGCTTATACTCTGATCTTTTCCATTGTCCACAAGGCGTGAAGCAGAGGTGTTTATTGAGTCCGCTATTGTTTTCATTTTTCATTAATGAACTGGCGCTTGAAATAAATAAGAAGGGAATACATGGAATACAGTTGATCCCTGATGCTGCAGAAGTCTTCCTTTTATTATTTGCAGACGATGTAATCCTTTTTCAAACACGGTGGTTGGATTACAGAATCAGTTTAATGCATTAAAAGAAGAAACAGACAGATTTAAGTTAGCTATTTATATAGATAAGACGAAGATTATAGTTTTCAGAAAGGGAGGTTTTCTAGCAGCTCGGGAAAAGTGGTGGTTTGGGAATCTAGAAGTGTTGGTAGCCAATAGCTATAAATACTTAGGTTTAATTTTTTACAACAAAACTAAATATGAGCAAGGGATGGGTAGAAATGTGTAGAAAAGGCAGAAAGGGAGTGATTGAAATTCTAAGATCACTAAGGAAGTTAAGATGTATTGACCCTACCATCTTTTGGAAACTGTTTGATACCCAAGTGGAACCAATGCTAACTTATGGTGCCGAAATATGGGGCTTTCTTGAGAATCAGTTCATGCAAAAAGTACACACACTAGCAATAAAGCGTTTCGTGAATATCCCTATACATGGTTCTAACAAAATGGTATATGGAGAAGCTGGCAGGTACCCTCTGCAGATACGTGCAAAAATTAAATGTATCAGGTATTGGCTTCGTCTAGTTAAACTCCCATCATCCAGGATTAGTAGGCAGGCATATACAATGTTATTAAATCAACACGAAAGTGGAAGACAAAACTGGGTTTTTCAAGTAAAGAAATTTCTATTCGAAAATCGTTTTGGTGTTGTTTGGAACAACCAGGGTGTCGAGGACGACAAACGTTTTATTCTGGAATTTAAAGAGCGTCTGATCTCATCCTGTCAGCAGGTTTGGCATTCCGAGATGGAAAATAACGAAAAGTATACATGGTTTTTAAAGTTTAATAGTGATTTACCGCCTGAAAAATATTTACTAACAATTACACGAAAATGGCACAGGGATTTAATGGCACGATTCCGTACCAGGACACTTGGTCTTGACGCAAGCCAACATTGGTATATAACTGAAACCCGAACTGCTATTAGGTGTCCAGTATGCAAAGAAAATGATAGAGAGGATGAATTCCACTTTTTCTTTTGTTGTAAAGAATATAAAGACATACGAGAGAAATATGATGTTTTTAGAACACCGTTTGCAAGGAGGCGTAACTTTATCGCTTTGCTACAAACAGATAAAACAGAATATATAAGGTCCATGGCAATGTTTATTGCCAAAGCAGTTAGTAGGCGCAAGAAAAAACTTGACATTGCAGCCTAAAACAACAACAAAAAAATCTTTTTAAATGATAACAGAAAGTTGAAAAAAGTGTAAAATAAAGTATGGCTGTTTTTCAGCGATTATATTTTCCTAGTTGGTTTGGAGGCCTGTTGGTCGCCCTTGATGTTGTTTAGGGCCAGGAGCCTTTTGTTCAGTTATTGGATTGTTTCATTTTGGAGCCTTTTTTGCTTTTTTCCCTTTTCTTCTTTATGGTGGTTTCATAGAAGACTGTATACCCCCATGTCAAATAGCATGTTACTTGCTGTTACTCATTGTCATTGTTATTCTCTCTCTCTCGCTCTCGCTCTCTCTCTCTCTCTCTCTCTCTCTCCCCTCTCTCTCTCTCTCTCTCTCTCTATAACGTATGGCCCGTTGTTGTGACAAATGATGTTTCAGTGTTATAGGGTTGTTACATTGGTGGTTTATGTGTGGTGGTAATGTCTTGGGTTCGATTCCCTGATGTAAGTTTAGAAAAGTTTATTTCGTATCGAATGATGGGTTGTGAGTTCTTTAGGCGCATTAACAGTTATTTGGGATGTTATTTTGATTGGCAATACATTCCTCCCAATATTGGCTGGAGATACAAAACCAGTGTAGTATGTATATAGGTAGAGATCCTATTCTAGGGACTATCAGTGATATGATATTAAAGTGTTGAGTCGGCATGATGGAGAACCAAAAACAAGGAGAGAGAGAGAGAGAGAGAGAGAGAGAGAGAGAGGAGAGAGAGAGAGAGAGAGAGAGAGAGAGGAAGAGAGAGAGAGAGAGAGAGAGAGAGAGAGAGAGAGAGAGGAGAATACGAATACGAATACGAATACGAAGATTTATTCAGATTAAGGCCAGAGCCCCATACAGAAGGGGTGATGCCTGCAATACACATGTTATAAATATAATCATGAAAAAGACGATGCATGGAAGAAGCAAGTGTATGTGCAGAATGCAATAGTGTTAAGAGTGTACAATACACAGCCTTGTCTGTGTTTCATGAATGTACAGAGTAAGATTTAAGAGAACGTGTTCATGTTTTGATGCTGGGAATACGTCCACACACACACACACACACACACACACACACACACACACACACACACACACACACACACACACACACACACACACACACACACACACACACACACACACACACACATACACACACACACACACACACACACACACAAATGTGCACACACACACAGACACACACAGACACACAGACACACACACACAGACACACAGACACACACACACACACACACACACACACACACACACACACACATACACACACACACACACACACACACACACACACAAATGAGTAAACACACACACTCTCACACACAAATGTGCACACGCTCTCTCATGGGCCCGTGCCCACACATCCATACACACACATGTGTACATTCACTACACACACACACACAAACAAAAAAGGACAACCAATGTTAGGTATGCACTCAAGGCCTGACCAGCGCATTGGGCTAAAGCGTAGGTCAGACATCTGCTAATTCGTAGCTATGAGACCCTCTTCTTCAATTCTCTCATCTTAGTTAAGAATATCATGCGTAGTGTGGTCTCAAAACGTAGCGGATGTGGTGTAGCTTATATGGACTAGTCCGCACGCAATGACGCCTGCTTGATGAAACTGAAACTGAAACAGTGTAGCATTAGCCGTAGCTATAGTAACAGCAGCAGCAACAGCAGCAGCAGCAGTAGCAGGGGCAGGAACAGACACAGAAGCAGTAGAAGTAGTCGTAGCAGCAGCAGCAACAGCAGCAGCAGCAGCAGTAGTAGTAGTAGTTGTTATTGTCGTTGGTGGTGTGTTGTGTTGTTGCTGTTGTTGTTGTTGTTGTTGTGTTGTTGTTGTTGTTGTTGTTGATAACGTAGCAACTACAGTAATTTAAGCAGGGACAGTACAAGCAGTGGCAGTAGTAGTAGTAGAAGTAGTAGTAGCAGCAGAAGCAGCAATAACAGCAGCAGCAGCAGTATTAGTATTAGTAGTTGTTGTTGTTGCTGCTATTGCTGGTGTCTTTCTTGTTGGTTTTGTTCTTATTCTTATGGAGGCATTGCCAATGGCAAGCGCTGATGTTGCTGCAGTAATAGTAGTGCCTCTGGAGGTAGCATTCCATATTCTGTCTTGTACTGTTGTGTCCTTGTATTGAGAAGATGGGAGAGGGTGAGGCAGATAGGCAGGCAGTAAATATGAGAGAGAGAGAGAGAGAGAGAGAGAGAGAGAGAGGAGAGAGAGGGAGAGAGAGAGAGAGAGAGAGAGAGAGATAGAGAGAGTGAGACAGATAGAGAGAGAGACAGAGAGAGATATAGAGAGATGGCAAGACAAGAAACGACAAACATGTTATTCTCAAAGGCCATAGCCCTCAGAAGGTGGATATACACATAATAACTTTACATGATAAGTTTCCACTAGATGATGAAAACAAATTCAAGTAACATAAAACATTTAAATTAAGATCTCTGTATAAATACGCAACACGCTCTTTCAATATTTTGTCATTTGAGAGAGAGAGAGAGAGAGAGAGAGAGAGAGAGAGAGAGAGAGAGAGAGAGAGAGAGAGAGAGAGAGAGAGAGAGAGAGAGAGAGAGAGAGAATCACTTTAAGGTATCATATCCGAAGCTGTTTCACTATTATGCAACTTGAGAGAGGGAGAGAATGAGAGAGAGAGAGAGAGAGAGAGAGAGAGAGAGAGAGAGAGAGAGAGAGAGAGAGAGAGAGAGAGAGAGAGAGTATCACTTTAAGGTATCACTTTAAGGTACAATATCCTTAGAGGTTTGGGTCCGAATTACTCTCAGTATCGCTGCATCGAACTTACAGAGGGAGGGGTGATGTACACTGAAGGTAACATTTTCAACCCATCACTCAGAGTTGAACGGCGCCGTAGAGGCATGATTGCCTTGGCTCATTTCTGCATGAAATCGATGGATATGATCACAAAATGTCACGCGCAGTTTCAAACGGCACAGCCGTTTTCGGTATGTTAGGTATGTTTGTGATGTCTGGGTCAACCAGTGGGGAACAATGTTTACTCGACCTGACACAATACAAACTTAAATAGCACAAGCCCACGCAGCATGTCTTCATGATAAGAGAGAGAGAGAGAGAGAGAGAGAGAGAGAGAGAGAGAGAGAGAGAGAGAGAGAGAGAGAGAGAGAGAGAGAGAAAGAGAGACAGACAGACAGACAGACAGACAGACAGACAGACTTGCCACTGAGCTTGACGTGTTCATGAATAATGATTAATGCGTAGGTTGCATGATATGGATTCTTGTGGTTCTACTACATTTGTCGTAAAAGGTCATTAACACAACAATGAATAATTTACAGAAACAAAGAGAAATGGAAACTGAATTAGATCAATCATGCTAGGTTACAGCTGCTACTGAAGGGGGCTACATCTACAATGACACATTAACAACGCAGAAAGGTAAAGATACACCAACATAATGATAAAAGATCCAAACAATTTTGATTTTAGAGCACAAAAAGCAAATGATCTAATACTAAAAGTCACATCCCTTAACTGCAATAGCACATCTTTGAAATATTTTATATGCATTCGTGGGTACATTCTCCAACGTATTGTTGTTACCATTTACCATAAGTGAGGCGACATTGAAAACACACGGATTCCCGAAACGTGATCTTGCTGAAGGTTAAAAAGACAAGGACAGCAACAGAAAATGTGTACTTCATTTTCTCTTGCATCCTTTCTCAAAGGACATATCACAGAATTAGTTGATACCTCGCAATATTGGCCCTGATGTATTGCAATGTCTCTTACTCCGAATACAAAATCTGTTAGATGACATTTGATATGATTGTCAGGGTTGACTGGAAAATACCTTTCACAGTTTCTGGATGAATTGAATGTTCTATACGAAGAGAATCTGTCTTTGACATATTCATTCTGGCGTCATTGTCGTCGTCGTCATCATCATCATCATCATCATCATCATCATCATCATCATCATCATCATCATCATCATCATCATCACCAATAATTATTATTGGTATTCTTCTTCTTCTTATAATAATAATAATAATAATAATAATAATAATAATAATAATAATAATAATAAGAAGAAGAAGAAGAAGAAGAAGAAGAAGAAGAAGAAGAAGAAGAAGAAGAAGAAGAAGAATGGTGATTATCATCATCATCATCATCATCATCATCATCATCATCATCATCATCATCATCACCATTGTCTTTATCATCTATTTTTTTGTTATTATTGTTATTATTTATGATATTATCATTTTTATTAATGTTTTTAATCAGTTATATGATTATGATTATGATTATTGTATTTTTATGATTATGATCATTATTATAATTACAAATTTTATTATTATTATTATTATTATTATTATTATTTATTATTATTATTATTATTATTATTATTATTATTATTATTATTATTATTATTATTATCATCATCATCATCATCATCATCATCATCATCATTATTATCATTATTGTAATCATAATGTTGGTGGATGATGATGATGATGATGATGATGATGACTAGTGTTTTTTATATATATTATTGCTATTATTGATACTATTATTATTGTTATTATTATTATCAATACTATTGATGTTATAATTATTACTATTAATATTATTATCATTATTACTATTGTTATTTTTCTAATATTGATGATGATGATGAGTAGTAGTAGTAGTAGTAGTAGTAGTAGTAGTAGTAGTAGTAGTAGTAGTAGTCGTCGTCGTCGTCGTAGTAGTAGTAGTAGTAGTAGTAGTAGTAGTAGTAGTAGTAGTAGTAGTAGTAGTAGTAGTTAGTTGGAGTAGTTGTAGTCGTGGCATCGTCATTATGTTTTTTCCTTCCTTTTTTAAATTATTATCATTATTAATATCATTATTATAATTGTTATTATTATTATGTTTACTACTACCACTACTACTACTACTACTACTACTACTACTACTACTACTACTACTACTACTGCTACTACTACTACTACTTTTTTTCTCTTCTTTTCTGCTTCTTCTTCTTCTTATATTATTATAGTTACTACTACTACTACTACTACTACTACTACTACTACTACTACTACTACTACTACTACTACTACTACTACTACTACTACCACTACTACTACTACTACTGCTGCCGCTGCTACTACTACTACTACTACTACTACTACATACTACTACTACTACTACTGCTGTTTTTGTTGTTGTTGTTGTTGTTGTTGTTGTTGTTGATATCATTATTATTGTTGGTGGTGTTGGTTGTGGTGGTGGTGATGGTGGTGGTATTGTTGTTGTTGTTGCTGTTGTTATTATTATTTTATCATTAATGTTGTTATTCTTTCTTCTTCTTCTTCTTTTTCTTCTTCTTCTTCTTCTTCTTCTTCTTCTTCTTCTTCCTCTTCTTCTACTTAGCAGCAGCAGCAGCAGAAGTAGTAGTAGTAGTAGTAGTAGTAGTAGTAGTAGTAGTAGTAGTAGTAGTAGTAGTAGTAGTAGTAGTAACAGTAGCAGGAGTAGTAGTATGGGTGTCCGTCTGTCTTGACAGACAATAGTGTTGCAACATCGATTAGTCAGTTGTGGAGTTGCAGCGCCTATTGTGGCTGAAGAGTCCGATCCTGAGTGGCAGACTCTGTTGTAGTTGCTGCAGGTGAAGTCTCGGTCATGAGTGTCTGTTGGTGCCGACGCCATTCTTTGACGATACGGCGATTCTGTTCTTCCCACTGGGCCTCTCTTCTCTGTTCTGCCTGTTTGATGCCGGCCATGATGGCGGACCACAAGTTGACCCAGTCTGAAACTGCTGTCTGCAAGTCTGCTGGGTCGAGGCTGCCTGCCTTCAGGTCGCGCTTGCATAGATCTTTGTATCGTAGGGCGGGCCGTGCTGTGGGTCTGGAGACAGCTCGCTATACAGCATGTCCTTTGGGATGCGACCGTCGTCCATGTGGCTGACGTGGCCAAGCCAGCGCGTGCGTCTTTGTGTCAGCATGGCGAACATGCCAGACATCCCTGCCTCGGCCAGGATGTACTTGTTGATGTTTTCCTGCCAACTGATGCCAAGAAGACTTCTGAGGCAGCCCAGCTGGAAGGCGTTCAGACTTCGTTCTAGTTGAGAGTACAGGGTCCATGCTTCGCTTCCTTAGAGGAGAGTTCTCAGCACGCAGGCTTTGTATATTTTCATTTTGGTGTTTGACGTTAGCATGGTGTAGCCCCACTCTTTTCGCTAGACCGGCCATAGCAATTGTTGGCTTGCCGATCCGAACGTTCAGCTAGGCGCCTGGAGATAGGTAGCTGGAGATGGTGAAGCCCAGGTAAGTGAAGTCGCTGACCACTTCAAGGGCGTGATTCCCGATGGAATTGTAGGGAGTGCTGCTGACCTCCTGGCCCATGATGTTTGTTTTCTTCAAGCTATAGTGAGGCCAAACTCGGTGCAGGCATCAGCGAAGCAGGTGATGAGCCGTTGTAGCTTCCTCAGTGTGGGCAGCGAGGGTGGCATCGTCTACAAAGAGCATCTCCCCGATGAGGACTTTCCACACCTTCGTGATTGTTGGGAGGCGTGCTAGCTTGAAGAGGCCTCCGTCACACCTAGTGTGGAGGAAGATGTAGTCTTCAGACTGTCAGAAGGCATTGCGCCGCAGCAGGGAGAGGAAGATGCTGAAGAGTGTAAGAGTTAGCACATACCCTTGTTTGACACCGCTCTTCATTGGCAAGTGGTCCATAGATGAACCGACGTACTGGACAGTGCCATCCATGTTGTTATGGAAGGACGTGATCATCTTCAGGAGGTTGGGGGGACATCCAATCCGGTGCAGTAGGATGAAGAGGCCTGACGCACTGACCATGTCGAATGCCTTGGTCAGGTCGATGAAGGCGATGGACAAGGGCCTTCTCTGCTCGTTGCACTTCTCTGGTAGCTGCCTCAGGGAGAATATCATGTCGATCATCGACCTCGCAGCTCCGAAGTCGCACTGTGCCTCTGGATACACTCGTTTGGTGAGAAGTTGCAGCCTGTTGAGGACGACGTGGGTGAAGGCTTTGCCAACAATGTTAAGGAGGGATATTCCGCTGTAGTTATTGCAGTTGCTGCGGCCCCCTTTGTTCTTGTAAAGCGTGATGATGTCTGCATCGCGCATGTCCTAGGGTACGGTCCCTCCTCCCATCACTGCAGCAGAGCTAATGGAGGTGACAGGAAATAACTCTCCTTGCCAGCTTTGATGACTACCGATATACCGCCGCTACCCGGACCTTTAACATAGGCCAGCAAGTCGATGGCCTTGCTGAGCTTTTCAATGGTAGGTGGAGCGTCGAGCTCCTCCATGGCAGGCAAGGTGGTGGTGTTCTCAATGGCTGTGTGGGTGACTGAGTTCTCCCTGGAGTACAGCTCCTGCTGGCGCTCCGCCCCTCTCTCCGTCTGTTTGCTGCAGTCGGTGATGACCTCCCTGACGTACATTTACGAGGAGCGATCTTGATGCAGTTAGGGCCGAACACTTGCTTGATGCCTTTGTACATGGCGCGGATGTTTCCAAAGTCGGCGGAGATCTGTATACCCTAGCACAGGTTCAGCCAGTACTCTTGGCGCATTCATGGGTGGTCCGCTTGGTGTTTTTTTTTTTTTTTTTTTTTTTTTTTTTTTTTTTTTGCTGTCCCATCCTCTGCGCCACCTCAGAGGCAGTGCACCCACACCGCTCATTCTGACACCCGTCCACAGCCACAGTCCGGTCGGCCCCGCCGCAGCCCCGGCACCGGCAATCCACAGGGAGTAGTCAATGTCAAGTCGTCAAGAGGCAACCCACCGGAGGAGACACTGCACTGCTGCCGAGTCACTTCGGTGGTGTTCAGTGGCGCCTGTTCTGATCTAACACACAGGACACCACCTACTAAGTCCCCTACTGACGACAATAATTGCTTATTCGCGGAGCCGGCGTGAGTGAGCTCTCCCTCTGGAGGGCGCCACCACGTCCGTCCAACGACAGCCCCCATGGACTCGCCGATATCGGTGACCCGACGGAACCAAACCAAGGACACAGACGTGGTGAGGACATCGAAATTGAGGTCACCATGAGAGAAGGGCATGAAGTGCCACAGATTTGAGGTTGGTGTTGTTGTTGTTGTTGTTTTTTAATGCTGATCGATGAGAATGAGGATGATTTATGATGATGCTACGGATTTCCATTTCTGTCTGAGACTAGATGTCAGGGCTGTACTCTACGTTTCCTTTCATAATATATCCCAGCGTCAACCAGGCCCAAGAGATACAGGCACCTGCAGTGTTGGTCAGGAAATTTGAGCAGCACTCTCAGAAAAGCATCTATTAAGTGGATGAAACTCAACTGTGTGGTCCCAGTCTTCCCAACTGAGCCCGCAGCAACTCAACTCTGGGTAGAAGCCGGTCGGGGCAGAAAAACCCACATGACTTCTGATGGGCTTCAAACCCACGACCTCCCAGTCGGGAGTCGGCGACGCTAACCACTTCGCCACGGCGGCTGGTTGTTGTTGTTGCGAGCTTTACGGAGTGCCGCTAGTGTCTTCTTTGAAGGCTCTCTCTTGTGATTGAGCAGTGCAGCTTGTGAAGCAGCAATAGCAGACTCCATCTCTACGATTCCTGCTTCAAACCACTCACCATTCTTTCTCACTCTTTTCCCATAGGTGTCTGAGGCGGACTGGTCTGTGGCATCGATGATGTGGTTCCACTGTGATCAAGCGCTGTCTGTCCTCTAGGGCCTTGGCAGTGGTTCTGGCAACGTTTCCCTACAGTTCGGGCACTGACGTCATAGCTTTGATTCGTGAACGTCCTGTCTGCTTGGAGTGGTGGATTCGCTAGGTCTGAAGACGCACCCTTCCCCAACGAGGGAGTGATAAGTGTCGCAGTCAGCATCGCTATTATCTTCATCATTATTATCATAATGATGTTGTTGTTGTTGTTGTTGTCGTACCCTGGCTAAAAATGATGATCATGGTTATTATTACTATTATTACCATTATTAATATTATTGTTGTTATTATTATTATTGTTATAGTACTATTATTATCCATATCATTATTATAATCATTATTCATAATTATCATTATTATTTTTATTATTGCTATTGTTATTATTTTATTATTAGTATTAATATTATTATTATTTATTATTATTATTATTATTATTATTATTATTATTATTATTATTATTATTATTATTGTTATCATCATAATTATTGTCACCAATAGTACTACTACTATTATCATTATTGTTTTTATCATTATGATGATCATGACTATTATCATTATCATCACTATTATCAATATCACTGCAGCTTTATTGCAATTATCGTTATTATTTTATGATGATGATGATGATGATGATGATGATGATGATGATGATGATGATGATGATGATGATGATGATGATGATGATAATGGTGATGATGATGATGATTATGATTATTCCTATTATCATTACTATCATTATCATCATGATCATTATTATTACTGTCATTATTGTCATTATCACTATTTTTCATCATCATCATCATCATTATTATGATTATTGCTGTTGTTGTTGTTGGTGGTGTTATTATTATTATTATTATTATTATTATTATTATTATTATTATTATTATTATTGTTGTTATTATTATTATTATTATTATTATTATTATTATTATTATTATTATTATTATTATTATTATTATTATTATTATTATTACTATTATTATTATTATTGCTATTGCAATGTTATTATTGTTATATTTATCATCATCATCATCATCATTATTATTATTATTATTATTATTATTATTATTATTATTATTATTATTGTTATTATCATCATCATCTCATCATCATCATCATCATTATTATTATCATGATTATCATTATTATTATTATATTTTGCATGGTCCTCGTTCGTGCACTGTTCTCATTCTACACTTTCATTTTTTTTGCATTGCCATATTCCTATCTTGCTATCTGCAAGACAGGGGGAGATGGTGGGGTGGGTGATGGTGTTGTTTTGTGCACTTGTTGCGGCTGTCATTTGTAGACCTGTAGAACACACTCGTCCTTTTTCCCCTTGGTGCTGTATTGTGTGTGAAATATGTGTTACGTTGCACAGTGTTTGATGTGTTTATCTGGCTTGGGTCGGCGCGGTCATTCGTTTTATTAGCTATACAGAGATGGTAAAATCTGTTCTGCTGTGTGGTTGGCCCACCTAGGTCTTGAAGCCAGGAATTCCTGGCGTGTAGCGAATAAAGAACACAAGGTGATTGGTTTATCATTTGTTGGATCGTCAGGTGAATCAGAGAGGACAACATGTCGTTCACATCGAACGTAAAGACCTAGGCGAGGGCGCATACCTCAAAGGTTCGTTGTTGGTTTGTTCTCATCACACG
>CM031625.1:54894275-54924405 GCA_018398815.1 Conus ventricosus
GTGTGTGTGTGTGTGTGTGTGTGTGTGTGTGTGTGTGTGTGTGTGTGTGTGTGTGTGCATGTGTGTGTCCGTCCATGGTCACATGTGTTTCACTCGCTCCAGACAAAACTACTGGGCCAATCTTTCTGCAAATTTGTAGGTGTGTTCATTATGGGTCATAAATGATCCCCAATGTTTTATTCTACCGTTCCGTTATATCCGTTTACTAACAGTTATAAGGGCCCAAGAGAACAGCATTTTACCAATTCTAACTCACTTGCTCCTCCACCAAGTTTTTGGGCGAAAGTGGCCTAAAAGCCGCCTTTTCCTGTTCTCTGACAGTACTACTTCAATAACCAAAAAATAACGATTCTCTACAAACAGACATACTGTGTAGGGTTATCCGTTTTATACTATTTTACAAACACTTTTTCAGATTTTAGTTTTGTTTAATCCTATGTTTTTTCATGATCGTTTTCAATAACATCAATTTCGCGGCAAAACAATCTTCAAATGAGTCTCTGTCTTTCCCATGTGTAATAAACACACAGTCGTTTAACGTTTCTCTAAATCTTTTAAAACCGAGCTATATTTCTGGCATAAAATCCACACACATTATCCCTCGTTTCTGTCCGCTGAAAGGCCATCTTTGCCAAAGTGTTTCTCTTAAGACTATGCTCTAATTCTGCCGAACATCTCTATAATTAAAGAGTGTCCTGCGTTCCTTCAAAGCACATTATAGAAAGTATGTCGTAAACACTCCACCAGTTTAGTGCTAGGTAATAACCTAAATATACTCATTGTCTTTCCATGATAAACCCTTCAATCGATGATATGCTTGTTCCGTTAAAGTGTGGACAGAAAATCACAATATGATCAAAATTATAGCGATAACGAGACCAGTTTGTAATAGAGTCTAGGACAAATATTGTTTTTCCACAACCAGTCTGCCCACAAATCTAATGAACAAGTGAGGGGGAATTTTATTCAAAAAGTTTAAAACTGCTCCATAGTTTTATAACAGAATTTAAATCTAATCCAGTTAAGTATTTAAGATCCAAACTCTCCGCAAGAACTTGTTCAGTATAATAAAACCCTGAACGATGCTAAATGTGTTAAGAATTTAATCCAATTACAGTTCTGTAAGGAATTGTTTCTATTTAAGTTCCAACAATTGATTTGTTGCTTGTTGTTATGATGTAATATCCTCACCATTGTGAAGGAACGGGACGATGAAACGTTGAAGGCTTTTAACGTCTTAATTTTTGCCAGCTCCAATTAATTCCCTTTTAAAGGTGTCATCAATAACGGCCCGCAACCCCATCCCCTCTCCACATATAAAAGACTGAACTTTCAAATATCATTGTGAACGATGTCCTCCTAATTTTCTGCTTGGAAAGAACTGTAATTTTGTAGAAGCCTTTTTTTACAAGCTAGTTTCTTTTTCTGTGGAGATGTACTGTTTTTTCCTCATAACGGCGTTATTCAATTTCTGTCCCGACTATTAGTCGACCGTCATAAGACTAACCTGTACATGGCCAGAGTGAAATCGATACTATGACAACGTAATATATGACGGCTACAATATGTAAAAGGGCTTATGTACAATACCAAAATAATTTTTCCGCGAATCTAAGATATTGGTTTCAAATAGCCAATAGTCGGGTCAGTTATCAACTATTATCAATTACCTTCAGGCCCACCATATAATGTTTCCTCTAGATTTTGCTCATGTGTTGGAATCTATGTTAGTAAACTTTTTAGCTGTCGGCCAACCTCTTTGCGATTGATAATCACCGTCTTTATGTGTATTCAAAACCATACCAAGCGCCTCTAGCTCGACCATTTGTTCAAGTCCCGCTAACGTCTGCAAGTTCCTTTTAATTCTAAGGTTAATACCCCTACCAGTCCAACTGTAATCCTTATTCTACTGGCCGCACGCGCATATTTTTTAAGTAAGCGTATTATATATCTTTGCCAAAACAAATGTGCACGGTTATCACATATTCACAACATTCCCCCGCTTTTGTCTTTGAATTTTTAATATTAAAATGATCCTACCGCTCCCACTAACTAATCTTATAAACATTAATTAGGGAGATTGTATAATTTCATATCGCAAATGCGCATTCCCTGACTGAAGAGCTCTTAAAACTCAGTTGAGGGCCTTCCATCATATAAGTTTTCATTCAATCAGATGCTCAGCGTCTCCAAAGAACAAAGAAGTAAAGAAAGTAATGCAAGATCGGAGCGGAATTTACTCCCACGAAGAAGTAGTTTTGTTTGACGTAACTCTAAAACGTTAACGGTGGCCCGATTGGGGGCAGTATTAAAGCGGCCTAACATTTTAGCAAGCTCTTTATCAAAATAGAACCGCTACATCTTCCTTTCCTTCAAGGTTTGAAGGTCCACATTGTTTTACAGATGTCGCATTGATTAAGTTAGAAGCGGCAATGACGAATATAATCATGCTTCTTTAGCGAGCAAAACCCGTATAACCGTCAGGTATGGTTAACTGGCTAACTAATTGGCCTCTATTATTAACGTTTATTTAATCTTATTATATCTCCTTGGCTTAGCTTATAATAAACCAATAGACGCTTTGTAAGAATATTTCAAGGAGCGCGACCGTTCTGGTTTCGTCCGCATACGGTTATTAATACAATTGTCTAAAAAACGAAGGGCGGTCTTGAGTTGTTATTGTTACAACCATTTTTTAAAACAAATAAAAAGTTAGATGCATTTCAAATATCCAGATGCGAACAATATTCTAGTTGGGTCCGCCAACAATCTTAAAAAAAAAACACTGACACCCTCGACCTTTCTGTGACCCAGACTGACACTCTTTACATAAAAAAGGAAAGTACTCCATTAATGCAGATATCTTTAACCCCCCTGATAAAAAAGAACTACACCCCAAAAGTTAGGTTCATTCATCCTATGCAGTTAAATCAGAACCAGTTAAACCTTTTCAGTGTTTTGAGCATACAACTGGGTGTTGGAGTGTCGATAGAAAAGAACATTTAAATCATCCAAATCCTTTGGTTAGGTCAGCGGTATAGATTCATTTCAATATACACCTTCAGACTTTTTTTTGACTGAACTGCAAGCACCGTTACCAAAGTGACAACACGCGTTACATCCATGTTAGCAACCGAATAGACATGAAGGTCTTTTGAAAAATCTGTACGAATTCATATTAACATCAAGACAGACTTAAGACAAAAGTTGGACCGCATCAGCTATAGCACCCCTTATTATTGGGCGTGCACAAGAAATATAACTATGACTGGAAACCTCCTACACATCTTTCTCTTCAGGCACAGCTGTTCACCTCGGTCCTATAGAGCAAGTAGCATAAAACAGCATGGACAACATTTAACTTAGACACTTCTAAGGGACTAACTAAAGCAGGAATAAACGAATAAATGACTCTAATCTTCGTACTTACGATTTGGTTTTTGCTAGTTCACAAGCACAGGCAAGATCGAGCATAACTGATCCTTCTACTGCTTTGATGCACAAAAACAATCACTATCAAATTGTAGAGGATTGCCATTAATTTCTACAGATTGATACCTCAATATAACAAGGTACCAAGATGTATAATCAATACGCAGATGATCAAAGTAGACTTAGCTGAGTTGGTATCACTGGTTTATACATGCTACCTTCTGACCTCAGACTCCAGGTGAGGAAACAATACTAAACAACAAGCAATGAAAATCTCGTTGCGAGAAATGAGCAGAAGGTCTGACAAAACGGACATAAATTCTGAGCCATAATATGCAAGCCGTAAAAAAAAAGATGACCCACCAATAATAAGTCATCGACAATCCAACCGACGGCCCAAACCCACAATGCCATTGAAGACTCAGCAAAGCTCGCTGACTCTGTTTCGTCGATGACCATGAATATTAAAGAACATCTCTTGTTCTTGATTACACAGGCCTAGGATTACTTTGTCCTTTAAGCTACTAGAAATAAACGCACCGATTAAAGAACTACTGTCCATAAGTCTCTCTGGCCATAAAGCCAACTCCTATGCTTGCAGTAGATACAAAAGGCCAGCTAACAATACCCCCTAATAAACACGAAAAGAGTCTATCGCTTTACGCTAATTTTTTTTGGATAAAACTCGCAAGATGATCAAGCGTTTTTTTAACCCAAGATTTATCCAGGTGAGGCGATGCGGCGGAGGAAATGAACTTTTGGCCGACGCCGCCGGGTAATGAAGCCAACACCAGTGTGCTATTAGCAAATCCTAAGGCAGATATAACGCATGCTAATGTGGCCGCCTTTCTCACCTAAACAGCGTTCGTATTCGTTCTGCTAGCGTTGTGTCTCAATAAAATTTTCCGGATAGTTATCTCTTATTCTAACACTTGAAGTCGTAATGGTCTCGGTTAGTAGTCAGCGCTGTCTAGTCTTGCTGAATTCTCTTGTTCAAGATCTTTTAGTCTATGTGTATACGTTACATTAATAGGCAGGCCCTAAGTGGAGTCATCAGCCTCAACAAGTTTTTTTTTTTCTCATTTAAATATGCTCATCTAGTTTCACCTAGTTTTTGCTAAATTGTTTGTTAATTCGCCTCTGAAGCTTCTCAAGCATGATCAGGGCCGCTATTTCTCGCCTGGCAAGCTGTGATCGTGTGATAGTCCATCAATGCCAGTTTCTTCAGAAAAACTGGTTTCTGGCTTCAGTTGCATTTATTAAATTCGTCTGCGATTGATTAATTCCTATTAAGTTCCATGTTTTGCTTTGGTTATCTCTTGGGAGTTCCTGCAGTGTGTTTTTGAAGTTTTACAACAGCATCCCAATCTAATTTTGGTTAAGTAATGCCAAGGTGCCGATTTGATCGCTCACACTGAGCCTTTGTCTAATTGTCCTCTTTATTAAAAACTTTGATTAGTCTGGTTATTAGATGTAAGCTTAACAGAGTTGGTCCATGGTGTCGCTTCCTCACAAACATATGTTCCTCTTTTACATCAAAATCATTCTGGTCCCCCCATTAAATCGGGAGGTTCTTGGCCTAAACTTTGTATAATGATCTTGCCTTACTTTTCTGTTAAATCACGCCGCAATGCGGGCGCCGAGCGGTGCAGTATTAAAGGGATCCATTTCACTCATTTCGTCTCCAGTATCAAAATCCATCATAATCTTCAATCTTCAAAGCTGCCCATGTTTTATAATAAAATAACTTTTTTATTTATTGTTTATACAAAAATGTCCACAATCAGATGGCTCGAATCTTGACCCTCATAGAAGACTGAAAGACCCTTTGTCGTGAAGGGAAATAATCGGCATAATACTGTTCCAAATAATCCAACAACTCTGATGCATATCAAATTCATACTGTCCAAATATCCCGGACGCACGGAGCAGGCTTGAAGTATTGCAGCCATCTCTGCGCGTCTTACTTACAAAATAGTACTCTCTTCAACAACAACACAAAAGGAAGTTGTCCAGAATTTGGGGCGGGCAATTGTTAAGAAAATTCTATAAAACTGAAGGGCAAGAAGATATTAATCTTTACACAATGCATACATATTTATACCATTTCTGATCTATGGCTAACCGGGACTGAAAGGCATGAAGCTGCGTTTCAAGGAAACGAAAATGAAAGAAGCACTAAAACCTAGAATAGGCGCCGCAGATAATATAAAGACGGGCAAAAGAGTAAGCAGCTGTAAATTTTGCGTAAGGAAATCGCTATTTCCAACCCCCTTAGATTATTGAGTTGTTAAAGCGCATGACAACCGTACTTTCAAGAGCATTAAAAAGACAGATTGACATAATGAACTAACTTGATAAATAATACAAACGCGTATCTAATCATCAGACACCCGAAGCAAATTACGCATTTCTGACATCACTTTAGAGTTGACGTTTGTTAAGAACGGCTAATTTAGCACGTCTGATTTGGAGCAAACAATAACCAGTCAAAATTAGCAATATATTACGAAAGAGTGATTCATCATACAACATAACCCCGAAGCAGGGCAGACGCCTATATGGATTTTAGTTTAGTGTCGCAGCCAAGATGCCTCTTAAAGGAAATATTATTGCTGTGGCGAATATGAAGACCGTTTCAAAAGAGGAAGTGAAAAAGTATTTTAACCAAAAAAAACGAAAGTAAAATGTTCGATTGAGGGTAGTCCTAACCAGATATTACGGCAAGGCGGGCTTAAACGTTAATCAGGGTCATTTTATTGATGAAATAAAAGAAAACTGTTTGGAGAGGCGGGATGTGTGTAGAAGAAATCCAACAAGTTGACCATGTGTCTAAAAGATTTACATCTACACAATGTTAGGCTTGGATGATATTTAACAACGAAATACGGTATTATGGATTGACCTAAGGTCAACAGAGGATAATCATTTGGCATGGAAGCGGGAGAACAGAGAGAGACGTAAAAACCATTCAAATTTGATAAAAGAAGAAGAACCGATAAACCGCTTAATGTACAGTTGTTTTTAATAATGGATTCGCAGCTGTAAGATTGAAAGATAACAGATTTAAAAGATATACCATACTAAAATATTTTTAATTAAAAACAAAAGCATTTCTGTTCATGTTTAACCAAAAGTAGCCTACAGCCGCCGCCGCCAAAAGAATGGGATAGTAGAAGCCCAAACATAAAAACCTTCAGATTACAAACAAAAACATTACACAAATGCAACAAAACTAAGCAAGACCTTTCAAAAAACAGCAAAACCAAAAAACGAAGGTATTCTGCTGCCACATAATTCTGTTACTTATGTTAATACTGGGTGCATCGACATAAGTGCTCTATCAGCAGGAACGAGTGGTTGGCCTCTACAACGGGCATAGCGCACCCGCAGCTTTTACCTCTAGTGAGGTTTGTCTTTAGCTCTCGGTCTGTGTTCATTAGCTGAAAGGGCGGCTGGCCAAAAAATTAAAACTAAACTCCAAAACGCACACAGCGAAGGTTCCAACTAAAACGGCTAAACTTAGTTCGTTCAAAACTGACAATAAATACAGCACTAGCTTGACACAAACATCACGGAAGAAAAATTTATCGTTACGCAGCCGATTTTAATGACTACAAAAGACAAAGTTTTGATCTTCAAAGAAAGGCGAGGGCAAGTTTTTTCTCAACAGCCAGACGCCCGAGCAGATAAAAAAAGGAATGCTTAAAAAAATAAAACGAGACATAAAACTCTGTAACTAAACAGCTTTCACAGTAACGAAGCCTCCGAAGGTGTTTATACTTTATTATTAAGAGTCCAATCACAAAAGACGTCGTTGATAATGATTCGGAATAATTATTTTTTTTTAACTAATAAATAAATATTTTGAGTATAGACCAAGAACTCAACATGCTAATATATATGAAGGACCAGACGAATAGTTTGAAGGAATGCTTGAGAGAGAGCGTTATCAAGAGCACTGAATGATATTGATCTAGAAGTCATTGATCCAGCAAACGTGCGGGCAAGGCGTTGTACATGCTATATTCCTCAAGTTCCAAGTAAACTAACAAAGACCCGGCCAGTATAAAGTATGTAAGCTGTTTTTTAATCGACTATGTAACAATAAATAAGAAAATTCTAGAATCTGGGTCTCGTACAAGAACTACAGACTAATCTTTCTCGTAAAGACTAAAGCATCCCGGTTGGGCAATACGAACAGCCTTGCAACAGTTAAGTGACGCTGCGGCTGAAGAAGTCCAAAATGATGAGGCTCTGGTTTGTCGACAGATGCGAAGTCTTAGAGATCAGATTAAAAACAGGCTAAGGACGCCGATTGTTGGTAAGGCTTACATCCACAACCTCCAGCCTTAGTTGCCAAAAAGAGCAGTTCTAAACAAAACGAATACAGACAACAAATGGTTTTATGTTGTGTTCTTTGCAAGGCTGCATCACGCCCGCAAAACGCAGAGAGAGTATGTCCCTAACTATCACCCTTACATCAATGAATCTAACTTTAGTGGGGTGACCTTTCCTGTTAGTGTAGACCTAATTGATCAGTTTGAAAGAGAACAAAACAAACCAATAACTGTTAAAGTCTACACAATTGGCTGAGGACACAAATATTATGTGCCAATTAAGTGTCCAAGAACAGTCCAACAATAGGCGAACCAGACACAAATACATGTTGACATTACTACAGATGCTTTCCACCAGCGTGGGCTAACCGCTTACACATAGATACGCAACGATGGTAGACTAATGAACAACATCAAAAGATGGGCTACAAACAAGAATTCTGTAAAAATTTATAACACGAATGCCATCTTATTCAAAGCCGCGTAGCGAACATAAGAACCATTGAAAAAGTCTCTGTAGACAGTACTACGAACTAATTACAACCCCACGCCGATCTAAAGTTAGATTTAAGAACTGGAAACGATTGCAAACAAGTCCATAAGTTGTATAATGCAGACTTTGAATCACTCATTGTTGACCTTATGAATGCCATCTCCACAAAAACTTCGAAAAAACCAGTCTTAATGAGAAATCAACAGATTAGTTCACAATACTCCTTCATTGTTGTCAGGTCGGATGGCGCCCATACAGCACCAGAATTGAATAAGAGGCCCAGAAGCTGCAGAATAATCTTAGAACGCATTCAGAAGTGCGTAAATGACGTTCTAATAATCTAAACTTACTGAAATCATAATGACGCCTGAAAGACCAACAACTATGACACAGCCACACATTGTGGATTCTGTGGTTTAGAGCTCAGTGAAGAAGCAACAAATCCAAAAGACAGAGACCATGAATCAACAAAAGTGGGAGAAGTTCAGAGGATGCACGCACAGTAAATGCCAATCTTCAACTAAGTATGATCCTAAGACATGGAAGGCTGCCTGTATTCTTTCATAACTTGCGAGGTTACGACTCTCATCTTATAATGAAAGCAGTGGACGATGCCTTCAGGGTGTCATGCATTGCACAGTCATCAAAAAGTACATGTGCTTTAATCTAAAATAACATGTCTTTTTATGACTCTATGCAACACATGATGGGATCATTAGAGTCACTGGCTATGTCCTTAAAGTCCTGCCCAATAACAGAAGAATATTTTGACTCAACTCTTGTTAGAAAGGGCGTTTACCCTTATGAGTACATAACATTGGGAAAGGTTTGATGAAGACACACTTCCTCCTAAAGGCGCGTTCTTTTCTAGTCTTAGAGGAAAGGACATCGGTGATTCTGATTACCAGCATGCTCAAGATGCGTGGCAGAAGTTAGAGTGTAAAACAATGGGAGACTATCATGATTCATACTTGAGGGCCGATGTATGTTTGTTGGCAGACGTCTTTGAAAACTATAGAAAGACCTGCATGAAACATTATAGCTTGGATCCCGCGCATTACATTTCTGCGCCCGGGATGAGTTGGGATGCTTTCTTAAAGTTTACTGGAGTACAGATTGATTTATTGTCTGATTTACCAATGATTCAGATGATTGAAAACGGATTGCGTGGGAATTAGTATGGCGTCGCATCATACTGTAAAGCAAACAACAAATACTTGGACGATTATGATCCCAGTAAAAGGTCTAACTATCTTATGTATTTAGATGCAACAATCTGCTATGGATGGGCAATGGCGCAATCACTTCCATTACATAACTTTAAAATGTACACAGGCGGCGATCCGAATAATATTCAAAAAGCATTAAAGTGGTTGGGCAGTTTAACGCCTGATCAGCAGCGTGGTTTCATTCTAGAAGTTGATCTTAGAATATCCTCATGAACTCCATGACCTGCATAATGACTATCCATTAGCAGCAGAAAGTCTAAAGATGGATCCAAGAGAGCCGCCTAAACTTGTGCCTAATCTTCGAGGCAAAAAAATTATGTCTGTCATTACAGACTTCTACAAATTTTATTTAAGACATGGTTTGAAGTTGACAGCAGTTCATCGTATAATTGCTTTTGATCAAGAACAGTCATGAAACCATACATCATGAAGAACACTGATCTCAGAACAAATCCACAGATGCTTCAGAAAAAGACTTTTTCAAGCTGATGAACAACAGCTGTTTTGGAAAGACTATGGAGAATCCGCACAAGCGCAAAGATGTCAGATTAGTCACCAAAGAGAACGAAGCAATTAAGCTGACTTCAAAACCAAATTATCAGGACTTCAGAAGATTTCATGATCACCTTTTGGCATAATGATGAAAAAAAGAAGTCAAATTAGACAAACCTGTATTTATTGGGTTTACTGTTTTAGAATTATCAAAGCTTTTGATGTTAGAGATTTCTTTATGACTACTGTAAGCCCTCGTATCCTGAGTCCAGAGTACTTTACACAGATACAGACAGTTTTGTTTATAGATATCCCCACTGAAGACATCTATAAAGACATGGAATTAGAAGTAGCTAAAGGCATGCAGGATGGTAGACACGTCCGATTATCCTAAAGATTCGCCTTTGCATTCAACTGTTAACAAGAAGGTTTTAGGAAAGATGAAGGATGAATTACTGGAAAGGTGATCAAGGAGTATGTGGGGTTAAGGTCAAAAATGTACAGTATTTCGAGCCAGGAGAAAATCATTAAGAAAGCAAAGGGAATATCCGCAGTGTTGTGCAGTCAAACAAATCACATGACAACTACAAAGAAGCATTGTTTGGCAATAAGACTTTTTATCATGACAACGTAAAACTGCGATCTAATCTACATGAGATCAACACAACGATTGTAACAAAGAAGTCGTTAGATAGAACAAACACAAAACGTGTGTTGTTAATCCAGAGTTTTTCATATGCAATCGGCACTGGAGGACCGCATAAACAAGGGGGTTAATATTTTTCATCAACTTTTGTTATAAGATCAATCATAGCTTCATCCATCATTTAAATCTTTTCTCATGTTTGCTTGATGCGTTTCGAATTTTTTTTATTATTTCAAGATTCTTTTTCCCAATTTGGGGTTTGAGTTGTAAGTGATCTGGATGATTTAGCATGCATTGATTAATCCCCGAAAATGTTTCCTAATAGCATTACACGCATGAAATGATTCCCGTATCCTTTCATCTCTCTCTCCCTCTCTCTCTCTCTTTCTCTCTCCTCTCTCTCCTCTCCATCTCCTTCTCGTCTTTTCCCCCCCCGTCTCTCGTGCATGTGTGCGTGTGTATGTTCCGATTCGTACAATTTGTCATGTTCATTTAACTTCTATTTATACAGGCTAATTATTGTACGTTTTAGTCAGTCCATTTCAAACATTACATCTCATGCTGTTCCCCCCTCCTTCCATCCCTCTCTCTCTCTCTCCTCTCTCTCTCTCTCTTTTTTTTTCCCTCCTCCCCCCCCCCCCCCCCCCCCCCCAATGTCATCTCCTTTGTTAATACTTCTACGTATTTTCATGCCTTGCGAAAAATATGCATTGGTGCCTTGCTCTCTCTCTCTCTCTTCTCTCTCTCTCTCTCTCTCTCTCTCTCTCTCCTCTCTCTCGCTCTCTCTTCCCCTTTCCCTCCCCTCCTCTCTCTGTGCGTGCAAACGTGCGTGTATTTGTGTGTTCAAAATATGTACGCACTTTGTCATATTCACTTCACTGTCTGTTTTCATACATGCCAATCTTGTACGTTGTAGTACACTTACATATGTTTCCCCACCCACCTCACTCCCTACCCCCGCTCTCCTTCCTCTTCATTATTATTATTCTCATTTATATTTTTTTTTAATTTTTTTGTTATTATTATTTTTTGTTGTTGTTTTATTGATTATTTTTCTTATTTTTGTTTTGTTTTCATTTATCTTTACTTTCATTTGATGTTCCTCTATGATTACATGACCGCTTTGCTTGCTTCTTTGATTTCTTACATTAATTGATTTCACTGCATGTTGTAGTCCCTACTCAGGGCGAGGATGGATGTAAAAAAAGCACGTTAGTGCTTATCTATTATCCTCGAAATAAAGAATTTTGTCTTGTCTTGTCTCTCTCTCTCTCTCTTTCCTCTCTCTCTCTCTCTCTCTCTCTCTCATCTCTCTCTCTCTCTCTCTCTCGTCTCTCTCTCTCTCTCTCTCTCTCTCTCTCTCTGTGTGTGTGTGTGTGTGTGTGTGTTGTGTGTGTGTGTGTGTGTGTGTGTGTGTGTGTGTGTGTGTGTGTGTGTGTGTGTGTGTGTGCATGTGTGTGTCCGTCCATGGTCACATGTGTTTCACTCGCTCCAGACAAAAACTACTGGGCCAATCTTTCTGCAAATTTGTAGGGTGTTCATTATGGTCATAAATGATCCCAATGTTTTATTCTACCGTTCCGTTATATCCGTTACTAACAGTTATAAGGGCCCAAGAGAACAGCATTTTACCAATTCTAACTCATTTGCTCCTCCACCAAGTTTTTGGGCGAAAGTGGCCTAAAAGCCGCCTTTTCCTGTTCTCGACAAGTAAGACTTCAATAACCAAAAAATACGATTATCTACAAACAGACATACTGTGTAGGGTTATCCGTTTTAATACTAATTACAAAACTTTTCAGATTTAGTTTTTGTTTAATCCTTGTTTTTCTTGATCGTTTTCAATAACATCATTTTTCGGGGCAAAACATTCCTTCAAATGAGTCTCTGTCTTTCATGTGAAATAACACTACAGTCTTTAACTGTTCTCTAAAGTCTTTTAAAACCGAGTTATTTTTCTGGCATAAAATCCACACACTTATCCCATCGTGTCTTCCGCTGAAAGCCAGCTTTGACAAAGTGTTTCTCTTTTAACTATACTATCTTTTCTGCCGAACAGTCATCTATAATAAAGAGGGGTCTGCGTTCCTTCAAACACTTTATAAAAGTATTCTAAACACTCACTCAGTTTAGTGCTAGGATTAACTAAATATACGTCATTGTCTGTCCATATAAACCTTCTATCATGATATGCTTGTTCCTTTTAAGTGTTGGACAGAAAATCACAATATATCAAAATTATAGCGATAAACTGTTTGTAATAAGTCTAGGACAAATATTGTTTTTCCACAACCAGTCTGCCCACAAATCATTGAACAATGAGGGGATTTTATCATAAATTTTAACTGCTCCATAGTTTTATAACAGAATTTAATCTAATCCAGTTATTATTTTAATCATACTCTCCGTCAAAACTTGTTCAGTATAATAAAACCCTACGAGGCCAAATGGTAAGATTAATCCAATTCAGTTCGTAAGATTGTTTCTATTTAAGTCAACATTGATTTTGTTGCTTGTTGTTATGATCTTAATATCCTCACCATTGTGAAGAACGACGATGGTAACGTTAAGGCGTTTAACGTCTAAGTTTTGCCAGCTAATATTAATTCCTTTTATAAGGTCATCACTAACGCCCACAACCCCATCCCTCTCCACATCTTTAAAGACAGAAATTTCAAATATCATTGTGAACGTGTCTCCTAATTTTCTGCTTGGAAAGAACTGTAATTTTGTAGAAGCTTTTTTTACAACTGTTTTCTTTTCTGTGGAGGATGTACTGTTTTTTTTCCCATACGGCGTTATTCAATTTCTTTCCCGACTATTGTCGTCCGGCATAAGACTTACATGTAAAGGGCCAGAGTTTTGAATGCTTTTCTGAAACTTTTTTGACGGCTAAAATATGTAATGGGCTTATGAATTCAAATTTTTTTCCCATTCTAAATATGGTTCTAAGTGCCATTTGAGGTCAGGTTTCGAACTATTTTATATTCATACTGGCCAACATTATTTGCTCTAGATTGCGCAGTTGTTCTAGTTTAGGAAACTTTTTGCTGTCGCCAACCTCTTTGCGTTTATAATCACCGTCTTTAGTGTATCAAAACCATACAAAGCGCCTATCTCACCATTTGTTTCAAAGTCCGCAACGTCTGCAAGGTCTTTTAATTCTAAGGTTATACACCTTACAGGCGCTAATGTAACTCCTGATTCTTCTGGCCCACGCGACATTATTTTTTAGTAACGTAAATTATTTTATTTCCAAAACAATGTGCAGGTTATCACATTTCACAACTTTCCCGCTTTGTCTTTGATTTTTATATTAAATGATCCGACCCTCCCACAAACTAACTTTTAAACTGTAAATTAGGGAATTGTATTAATTTCATAATCGCAATATGCAGCTTTCCCTGACGGAAGAGCTCTTAAAACAGTTGAGGCCTTCCATCATATAAGTTTTCATCAGTGCTCACTCATCCAAATGAACATAGAGTAATGAATGTAATGCAAGATCGAGCGGATTTTCTCCCTCATAAGTAGTTTTGTTTGACGTAACTCTAAAACAATGAACGGCCCGATTGGCAGTTGTAAAGCCTAACATTTTAGCTAGCTCTTTATCAAAATAGTACCCTACTTCTTCTTCTTCAGTTTGAAGGTCAACATTGTTTTCAGATTCGCATTGTTAAGTTTGAGAGCAATGTCGAAGTTACTCATTGCTTCTTTTAGCGAGCAAAACCCGTAATACCATCAGGTATGTTAACTGGCTAACAAATTGGCCTCTATTATTAAACTTTTTAATCTTATTATTCTCCTTGGCTTTGCTTATATTAAACCATACGACTTTGTAGAATATTTCATGGAGCGCGACCGTTCTGGTTCCGCATTCGTTATTAATAGCATTTCTAAAAACGAAGGGCGGTCTTGAGTTGTTATTGTTACAAACATTTTTAAAACAAATTAAAAAATGAGTGCATTCAAATATACGATGCAAAATATTCTGTTGGGCCGCACTACAATCTTAAAATTAACAACTGACACCCTCGACATTTCTGTGACCCAGACTGACACCTTTCATAAAAAGTAAGTACTCCATTAAGCAGATATCTTAACCCCCCTGTTAAAAAAGACTACAACCCAAAAGTGTGGTTCAGTCATCCGATGCAGTTTTATCAAAACCCAGTTAAACTTTGCTGTGTTTTGTGCATCAACTGGGTGTGGAGTGTCGTATGATGATCACTTAAATCATCCTAATCCTTGGTTAGGTCAGCGTATAGATTTCATTTCTATTACACCTTCAGACGTATTTTGACTGAACTGCAAGCACATTACCAAATGACAAACCGTTAATCCATTTAGCAACCGAATAGACATGAAGGCTTTTGAAAGAATCTGTAACGAATTCAATATTAACATCAAGACAGACTTTAGACAAAAGTTGACCGCAATCATGGCTTAGGCACCCCTTATTATTGGGGCGTGCACAAAATATTAACTATGACTGGAATCCTCCTTACACATCTTTCTCTTCAGGCAAGCTGTTCACCTCGGGTCCATAGAGCAAGAGCATAAAACAGCATGGACAACATTTATCTTAGACACTTCTAAGGGACTAACTAAAGCAGAATAAACGATAAATGCCCTCTATTCGTACTTACGTTTGGTGTTTGCTAGGTTCACAAGCACAGGCAAGATCGAGCATAACTGATCCTTCTACTGGCTTTGATGCACAAAAACAATACTTAGCAAATTTAAGGATGCCATTAATTCTACAGTTGATTTACTTCAAGTATAAAAAGGTACCAAGATGTTTTTACAATACGCAAGATCAAAAGTAGACTTTGCTGTTGGCATGGTTTTACATGCTACCTTCGACCTCAGACTCCAGGTAGGAACAATAATAAACTACAACAATGAAATTCTCGTTGCAGGAAATAAACAGAAGGTCGGACAAACGACATAAATTCTGAGCCAGTAAAAATTGCAAGCAGTAAAAAAAACAAATGACCCCCCCAAGAATAAGTCATCCAATCCCCGTGGCCCAAAGCCCAAAGGCCATTGAAGACTCAGCAAAGCTCGCGCGACTCTGTTCGCGATGACCATGAATATGAAAAGACAGCGCTTGTTCTTGGATTAACAGGCCTAGGATTACTTGGTCTTTATCTTACTAAAAATTAACCCAACTATTAAGAGAACAAATGTCCATAAGTGCTCGGCCATAAAGCCAACTACTTTGCTTGCAGTAGACAAAAGCCAGCTAACAATACCCCTAATATACCAGGTAAAGAGTCTATAGCTTTACCGGCTAATTTTTTTAATAAACTCGCAAGATGATCAAGCTGTTTTTTTACCCATGATTTATCAGTGGAGGCGATGCGGCGGAGGTAATGAACTTTGGCCACCGCCGCCTGTAATAGCCAACACCAGTGTGCTTATTGCAAATCCTAAGGCTGTTATAACGCTTGCTAATGTGGCGCCTTGCTCTCTAAACAGCGTTCGTATTCGTTCTGCTAGCGTTGTGTCTTCATATAAAATTTTCCGGATAGTTTCTCTTATTCTATTCACTTGAGTTCGTAATTGGTCTCGGTTAGTAGTCAGCGCATCTAGTCTTGCTGATCTCTCTTGTTCAAGATCTTTTAGTCTTTGGTTATTCTTTCTTTAATATCAGGCCTAAGTTGGCGTCATCAGCCTCAACGAGTTTTTTTTTTCTCTTTTTATATGCTCATCTAGTTCACCTAGTTTTGCTAAATTGTTGTTTAATTCGCCTCTGATGCTTCTCAAAGCATGATCAAGGGCCGCTATTTCTCGCATGGGCAGCGGTGAGTCGTGTATAGTCTTCAATGCTGTTTCTTCTGAAAACGGTTTCTGCTTCTATTGCATTTATTAATTCGTCTGCCGATGATTTAATCTTTAAGTTCCATGTTTTGCATTTGGTTATCTGTGGGAGTTCCTGCAGTGTGTTTTGAAGTTTAGCAACTGCATCCTATCTAATTTGGTTTAGTAATGCCAAGGCGATTTTGATCGCTACACACTGAGCCCTTTGTCTAATTGTACTCTTTTAAAAACTTTGATGAGTCTGGTTTAGATGTAAGCTGAACAAGTTGTCCTTGGTCGCTCCTCCCAATCAAATGGTCATCTTTTACTTCAAATCATTAGGGTCCATAAATTCGGGAGGTTCTTGGCCTAAACTTTGGTATAATATCTGGCCTTACTTTCTGTTAATTCACGCCGCAATGAGGGCGCCGAGCGGTGCTGTATTAAAGGATCATTTCACTCATGTCGTCTCCAGGATCAAAATCATCATAATCTTCATCTTCAATCCCTGCCATGTTTTTAATAATTAACTTTTATTTTGTTTTAAAAAAAATGTCACAAGCATATGGCTCGTTTCTTGACCCGCAAAAGATGAAAGAGCCCTTTGGCGTGAAGGGAAATAAGCGGAATATTACTGTTCCAAATAATCCATCTACTATTGATGCAGATCAATTCTTACTGTCAAATTTCCCGGGACCTAGGAGCAGATGAAGTGATTGTGCCAGGCTCTGCGCGTCTTACTTTCAAAATAGTACTCGCTTCAACAACAGACACAAACAGGACAGTTGTCCAGAATTTGGGGCGGGCAATTGTTAAGAAAATTTCTATAAAACTTGAGGGGCAAGAAATATTTTCTTTACACAATGCAGACATATTTTTAACCTATTCTGATCTATGGCTAACCGGGAATGAAAGGGCTGATCTTGCGTTTTCAAGGAATCGAAAATGAAGAAGCACTAAAAAACATAGAATAGGCGCCGCAGATATTAAAGACGGCAAAAAGTATGCAGCTGTAAATTTTGCGTATGGAAATCGCTTTTCCATCCCCTTAGATTTTGAGTTGTTAAAAGCGCATGCAACCGTACTTTCAAGGAGCATAAAAGACAGATTGTCAAAATGAACTAACTTTTAATGAATACAAACGCGTTATCAAATCATCAGACACCGAAGCAAAGTACAGCATTTCTGACATCTCGTTAGAGTTTGACGTTGTTAGCAACCCTAATTTAGCAAGGCTGATTGAGCAACAATATCAGTCAAAATTAGCAATATATTACGAAAGAGTGATTCATCATACAACATAATCCCAGAAGCAGGGCAGACGCTATATGGAATTTTAGTTTTAGTGTCGCAGCAAGATCGCTTAAAGGTATTTTATTGCTGTGCGAAGATGAAGAACCGTTCAAAAGAGGAAGTGAAAAGTTTTTTAATCCAAAAATAACGAAAGTACAATGTTCGATTGAGGGTAGTCCTAACCAAATTTACGCTAGCGGGCTTAAACCTTATCAGCATTTTGATGAAATAAGAAAACTGTTTGGAGGCGGGAGGTGTAGAAATCCAACAGTTGACCTTGTGTCTAAAGATTTACATCTTCAAAATGTTAGGCTTGATGATTATTTAACAACGAAATAGGGTTTATGGATTGACCTAAGGTCAACAGAGGATAATCAGTTGCATGGAAGCGGGAGAACTGTGAGAGACGTATAAACATTCAAATTGATAAAGAGAAGAAGCGATAAACCGCTTAATGTACATTTGTTTTTAATATATGATGCGCAGCTTAATATTGAAGATAACAGATTAAAGATATACAATACTAAATTATTTTTATTTAAAAAAAAGCATGTCTGTTCAGGTTTATCCAAATGTGCCTACAGCGCCGCCAAAAGAAGGGATAGTAGAAAGCCCTAACATAAAAACCTTCAGATTAACAAACATTACACAAATGCAACAAAAACTAGAGCAAGACCTTTCAAAATACAGCAAAACCAAACGAAGGTATTCTGCTGCCTTTATGCTGTTACTTATGTTAATATACTGGGGCATCGACTATAAGTGCTCTATCAGCAGGACGAGTGTTGGCCTCTTAGCACGGGCATAGGGCACCCGCACGCTTTACCTCTAGGAGGTTTGTCTTTAGCTCTCGGTCTGTGTTCATTAGCTGTAAGTGCGGCTGGCAAAAATTAAAAACTAAACTCCAAAAGCACACAGCTATGGTTCAACTAATAACGGCTAAACTTAGTTCGTTCAAACTGACAATAAATAAAGCACTAGCTGACTCAAACATCACGGATGAAGAATTTAATCGTTTTACAGGCCGATTTTAATGACTACAAAAGACAAAAGTTTGATCTTCAAAGAAAGGCGAGGGCAAGTTTTTCTCAACAGCCAGACGCGAGCAGATAAAAAAGGAATGCTTAAAAAAAGTAAACGAGCATTAAACTCTGTTCTAAACAGCTCACAGTAACAACATCGAGGGTGTTTATACTTTAGTTTATGAGTCCAAGCACAAAAAGACCGTTGATATTGATTCGGATTAAAATTATTTTTTTTAATTTAAATAAATATTTTGAGTTAGAAAAGAAACTCAACATGGCTAAGATATATGAAGGACCAGACGAATTGTTTAAAGGGAATGCTTGAGAGAGAGCGTTTATCAAGAGCACTGAATGATATTGATCTAGAAGTCATTGATCCAGCAAACGTGCGGGCAAGCGTTGTACATGCTATTTCTCAATTTCCAAGTAAACTAACAATAGACCCGCCAGTTAAAGTAATGTTAGCTGTTTTAATCGACTATGTAACAATAAATGAAGAAAATCTAGAAGTCTGGGTCTCGACTAAACAACAGACTATTTCTTTCTCGTAATGACTTAACACCCGGTTGGGCAGACGAACTGCTTGCACAGTTTGACGCTGCGGCTGAAGAAGCCAAAATGAGAGGCTCTGGTTGGTCAGAGGGCGAAGTCTTAGAGATCAGATTAAAACAGGCTAAGTATGCGCCGATTGTTGGTAAGGCTTACATTCCACTATCCTCCAGCATTAGTTGCAAAAAGAGCAGTTCTAAACATAAAGAATACAGACAACAAATGTTTTATGTGGTGTGTTCTTGCAAGGCTGCAATCACGCCCGCAAAAACGCAGAGAGAGTGTCTAACTATCACCCTTACATCAATGATCTTAACTTTAGTGGGGTGACCTTTTCCTGTTAGTGTAGACCAAATTGATCAGTTTGAAGAACAAAACAAACCAATAACTGTTAATGTATACACATGGGATGAGGAAACAAATTTGGTGCCAATTAAAGTGTCCAAGAACAGTCCAACAATAGGCGAACCAGACAAAAATCATGTTACTTACTACTGATGCTTTCACCAGCGGGGCTACCGCATTACACATTGATACGCACGATGAGTAGACTAATGAAGCATACTTCAAAAGATGGGCACAAACAAGAATTCTGTAGAAAATGTTTAACACGAATGCCATCTGTTCAAGCCGCGAGCGAACATAAGAAACATTGAAAAAGTTCTGTAGACTGTAATACGGAACTAATTACACCTCCACCCGGATCTAAAGTTAGTTTTAAGAACTGGAAACGGATGCAAACAAGTCCATATGTTGTTTATGCAGACTTTGAATCACTCATTGTTCCTTATGAAGGG
The DNA here is from genome assembly GCA_018398815.1 of Conus ventricosus. Lineage (NCBI taxonomy): Eukaryota > Metazoa > Mollusca > Gastropoda > Neogastropoda > Conidae > Conus > Conus ventricosus. The sequence continues at coordinate 54,914,377 of CM031625.1, forward strand.
CCAGCGCCAAAAAACTTCGAAAAACAGTCTTAATGAGTAATCATCAGATTTGTTCATTTGCCTTCATTGTTGTCAGGTCGGATGGCGCCCATTCAGCACCAGAATTGTATAGAGGCCCAGATGCTGCAGAATACTTCTTAAACGCATGCAGAAAGTGCGTAATGACTGTTCTAATAATCTAAACTTATCTGAAATCATAATGACGCCTGAAGACCACAACAGTATGACTCAGCCACACATTGTTGGATTTGTGGTTAGAGCTCAGTGAAGAAGCAACAAATCCAAAAGTAAGAGACCATGATCACATTAGTGGAAAGTTCAGAGGAGCAGCGCACAGTAAATGCAATCTTCAACTAAAGTTTGATCCTAAGACATGGAAGCTGCCTGTATTCTTTCATAACTTGCGAGGTTACGACTCTCATCTTATAATGAAAGCAGTGGACGATGCCCTTTAGGGTGTCATGCATTGCACAGTCATCAGAAAAGTACATGTGCTTTAATCTAAATAACATGTCTTTTTATGACTCTATGCAACACATGATGGGATCATTAGAGTCACTGGCTATGTCCTTAAAGTCCTGCCCAATAACAGAAGAATATTTTGACTCAACTCTTGTTAGAAAGGGCGTTTACCCTTATGAGTAATGAACAGTTGGAAAGGTTTGATGAAGACACACTTCCTCCTAAAGGCGCGTTCTTTTCTAGTCTTAGAGGAAAGGACATCGGTGATTCTGATTACCAGCATGCTCAAGATGCGTGGCAGAAGTTAGAGTGTAAAACAATGGGAGACTATCATGATTCATACTTGAGGGCCGATGTATGTTTGTTGGCAGACGTCTTTGAAAACTATAGAAAGACCTGCATGAAACATTATAGCTTGGATCCCGCGCATTTTCATTTCTGCGCCCGGGATGAGTTGGGGATGCTTTCTTAAGTTTACTGGAGTACAGATTGATTTATTGTCTGATTTACCAATGATTCAGATGATTGAAAACGGATTGCGTGGAGGAATTAGTATGGCGTCGCATCATTACTGTAAAGCAAACAACAAATACTTGGACGATTATGATCCCAGTAAAAGGTCTAACTATCTTATGTATTTAGATTTCAAACAATCTGCATGATGGGCAATGGCGCAATCACTTCCATTACATAACTTTAAAATGTACACAGGGCGGCGATCCGAATAATATTCAAAAGCATTAAAGTGGTTGGGCAGTTTAACGCCTGATCAGCACGTGGTTTCATTCTAGAAGTTGACTTAGAATATCCTCATGAACTCCATGACCTGCATAATGACTATCCATTAGCAGCAGAAAGTCTAAAGATGGATCCAAGAGAGCCGCCTAAACTTGTGCCTAATCTTCGAGGGAAAAAAAATTATGTCTGTCATTACAGACTTCTACAATTTTATTTAAGACATGGGTTGAAGTGACAGCAGTTCATCGTATAATTGCTTTTGATCAAGAACAGTTCATGAAACCATACATCATGAAGAACACTGATCTCAGAACTAAATCCACAGATGCTTCAGAAAAAGACTTTTTCAAGCTGATGAACAACAGCTGTTTTGGAAAGACTATGGAGAATCCGCACAAGCGCAAAGATGTCAGATTAGTCACCAAAGAGAACGAAGCAATTAAGCTGACTTCAAAACCAAATTATCAGGACTTCAGAAGATTTCATGATCACCTTTTTGGCATAATGATGAAAAAAAAGAAAGTCAAATTAGACAAACCTGTATTTATTGGGTTTACTGTTTAGAATTATCAAAGCTTTTGATGTTAGAGTTTTCTTTATGACTACTGTAAGCCCTCGTATCCTGAGTCCAGAGTACTTTACACAGATACAGACAGTTTTGTTATAGATATCCCCACTGAAGACATCTATAAAGACATGGAATTAGAAGTAGCTAAAGGGCATGCAGGATGGTATGACACGTCCGATTATCCAAAGATTCGCCTTTGCATTCAAACTGTTAACAAGAAGTTTTAGGAAAGATGAAGGATGAATTATCTGGAAAGGTGATCAAGGAGTATGTGGGGTTAAGGTCAAAATGTACAGTATTTTCGAGCCAGGAGAAAATCATTTTAAAAAAGCAAAGGGAATATCTCGCAGTGTTGTGCAGTCAAACATACACATGACAACTACAAAGAAGCATTGTTTGGCAATAAGACTTTTATCATGACAACGTAAAACTGCGATCTAATCTACATGAAAATCAACACAACAGTTGTAACAAAGAAGTCGTTAGATAGAACAAACACAAAACGTGTGTTTGTTAATCCAGAGTTTTCATATGCAATCGGGCATGGAGGACCGCATAAACAAGGGGGTTTATATTTTTCATCAACTTTTGTTATAAGATCAATCATAGCTTCATCCAATTCATTTAATCTTTTCTCATGTTTGCTTGATGCGTTCGAATTTTTTTTTATTATTTCAAGATATTCTTTTTCCCAATTTGGGGGTTTGAGTTGTAAGTGATCTGGATGATTTAGCATGCATTGATTAATCCCCGAAAATGTTCCTTAATAGCATTACAAAGCATGAAATGATTCCCGTATCATTTCAAGGTCTCTTCCTTTACCATTCTTGTTCGTTCTGCGCTTCCTTCTGAGCTTCCATTTTAAACTCAAATATATTTACGTAACTTAACTAAGCAACTGGAACTGTGTCTGGTGGGATTATCTGCAGTTCTTCTTTCGCAAAAGATCTTTGAGGAGCTGGGTTGTTTTGTTGTGTCAGTTTCTCGTAAATAATACACGGGCGGATTCATTTTTTACAATTCTTTTATTTCATACGGGTCAACACTCCAAACTGGATCTGTTGCGCCTGATGCGAGTGTCCCCTTCTGCTTCTCCGGTAAATAAAGGTACCTTACTTTCAAACCAAACGGTAATAGTTTGCTGGGTGTACTGGAGTCTCAGCAACATTTATTGTTTTTCTTTTGATTGCTTGTACTGGTTTTAGCCCTTTAAATTCTTCATTATTCATTGCGCGCAAAACTGAGGGCAGTCTTCTAACCCATTCTGTGTTGCGAGAATTGTCAATCAGCTCTCTGTGATACTGGTAGGAGAAAAGTCTTCAGCTAACTGTTTGTTAAAGTTTTCAACTAAAGCCTGTGATCTGTGAACTCCTGGAATGCCTCTTTTTAAAGGTAACTCTATGTTTCAACAATAATTGATTCACTTGCCCTTTAAATTCTTTTCCATCATCGACTTGAATCATGCGAGGTTAAGTTAGCGGGCCTCGATGGTATATTAGTTGTATAGCAACCAGCAACAGCAGAAGCACTCTTTTGTGTTAATGGTTCCGCATCTTTGTATCTTGAAGCCATGTCAATGACTGTAAGTGCGTACTTAAATCTTTTTCGTCTAATCGTATCAGAGGGTAAATATAGAAGGTCCATTTGATGGGTGTCGTTTGGAGTTGTATTGACAAAGTGTGGTCTCTGTATTCGCCTAGGCGCTGGTAAATAAATTTGCCAAATCGCTTGTTTAGATAACCATTCTTTGCTGTTTTTTCACTAACTCCAGCTGCATGGCTTAGCTTTTAATTGCTGTTATTCCCTTCCAATATCCTTTTGGCGAATAATAGATTTTGTTCATTTTTTACTCAGCCAATATTATGTGCAACAAAATAAAACAACGGTCATACCAAAGACAATAAACCCGATTTCTTGCATCTTTTGTTTTTTCTGATGGTTGATAAAAGTCACTGAATTTTGGTGGGGGGAATGTCTCGATTGGTTTGCCTGTTACAAGATAATATTGTTTTATTGCTTGATCAACATCTTTAAATGTGTAAGCTGCATGCCCCTGTTTTTTCAGTGTGGTTATTAATAAAAACTAAAATGCTCAATTCTCTGCTTTTCATAGCGATCTTGTGCTGCGGCTAGTTGCTCCACAGCTTTGTTTTTGTCTTTTTCTCTCGCCTTCATCTCGCAGTTTACTAATGCGTAATTACTTCCACTAAAAGCGAGCGCATTAACCACAGCGCCGCCTATCATCATTACGAGTGAAGCCATTTTTTATAAATGTATTTTTTATTTACATATTTATACTGTCTGGAATTATTCCTTGCTTGACTAGAAAATCTTTCGTGGCAAACGAAGCTGCAATAATAGCAATCAGCTTTGCTGAATCCTCAAAGTCTAGTTTTGCCAAGATCTGCTTGTTAATTCTTAACAAGCTTTTACCAAGCATGAGTATCCTACACTTAGACCTCCAATAACAGCAGAATGGTATACAAGGTTAGCAACAGTTTTTTCGGTGCTCATTTTTTAGAAAATAAAATAATTATAAAAAATAAAAAACATGAACAGCGATGATCTACTACAGCTACAGGGCGGCCTAAACCTTCCTGAACTTATGAATGACCAAGTTGATGGCCAAGCTATATGCCCAAAAAGGAGAGGCTGTATTCTTTGGCAGCATGTGGGAAAACAAAACAGTTCCTCGGAACTGAATTCAGCATAGAACAGATTCAACGATGTCTCCACAAGACATTATAAAGTATCATAACAGGTATGAAGCGCAGCTGGGGTCTAGAATGGTGAAAAGTGGGGGGGCAAACGGTTCTTAGTTTGTACACTAAACTAGTCAGTAGATTTGCTCCCATTGATTCTGAACAAGATCTTACGTATGATTTAACGCAAGATCCAGTTTTAACAAAGTCATTAGAGTCTCTAAGGGTGTGATTTATACTATAGATTTGGAACATTGTTATCGCCATTAATCATGGGATTAATAACTTTTAATCATATAGATTTTGTTTCCCTTCAAAATGAACGAGCTGGAAAATCAGCAGAATCAGAAAACACTGAATCAGGTGGAGAAAGTAACCAAGCCAAAAATCAGCAGAAAAACGCTGAATCAGGTGGAGACCATTAAAAATCCTGGCGTGTTGAAGCAGGAAAAAAATTAGCAGAGTGGAACAGGCAAAAAAATTAATGTTACAGAATATGACTCATCATGAAAACATAACACCCGCCAACGCCAAGAACAAGTTGATTTAAAAGCCAGCTATAAAAACTCCATGTGATTCAAGGCCTACAGCGCCAAAGTCTTCATGGTATATTGAACTTAAAACTGTTGCCATTTTTGGCGCCCTTGCTGCTGCTGGGGGCTGTTATTACGGTTATAAAATATATAACCAATGGCAACAAAAAAAAAAAGAAGTTAAAACAACCTGAACCACTAAATACAGAAAAAGACAACTGCACGCCAAAACCGCCAACAACAAAAGATCATTTTGATCCATTTATAATGCAATAATATTTTAAAATTTTTTTAATAGAAATAGATCATGGCGTATTATAAAATGATAAAGTCAATAAATAAAGACATGGAGTCTATAAAGACATTTCCATAGACCCCGAATTGTAATCAATGCGGTTGCTTAGGATGTAAAAACTTCATTAAGATCTATGCAGAGAACGCTGAGCAAGACATCCTCAACGATGACACGTTTTTTGAGGCGTGTGTGTACTATATTAGACATCTACTATTTAAGATAAAACATAGCTTGTATTTTTTTGATAATTATAAGATAACTTGAATAAGAACTTGGTTGTACTTAAAGGATGACTTAATCAAGAACTTATCAAGAACTTGATCAAGAACTTATTAAGAACTTACTTAAGAACTTGATCAAGAACTTATTAAGAACTTGGGGCGACTTAATTAAAAACTTAGAAGTAACTTAAGTAAGAACTTGTGGATAACTTAAGGATGACTTAAAGACAACTTGAGTCTTTGGGGTAACTTAAGTTAAAAACTTAGAAGGAACTTGAGTGTGTGCATGCGTGGGTGGGGGGTGGGGCGGGTGGGGTGGAGTGGGGTAGGGGGGTGTGCATGCGTGGGGTAGGACAAAACAAACAACAAACACAAACAAACAACAAACACACAATAAACAGTCCAGGGGTGGGGTGGAGGGACGTGCGTGCGTGGGGTAGGCCAAAACACACAAACACCAACAAACAAACAAAAAGTAGAACTACTAGGACCACTTCTTGCTTTGTGACTAAACTAGTTTGCTGCTGAGCTTTGCAGGTGCTGCTGCGCTTTGTAGGTCAGCCGTTCATGTATAAACGGCTATTTATAGCAAGGCTGACTTCACCACAGTCCTCTTGCTGCTAAAAATAGCCGTTCATGTATAAACGGCTATTTATAGCAAGGCTGACTTCACCACAGTCCTCTTGCTGCTAAAAATAGCCGTTCATGTATAAACGGCTATTTATAGCAAGGCTGACGTCACCACAGGCCGCCTCCCGCAACAAAGAGTTTCATTATACTTTCCTTCTCACACAAAAAAGTTTATACCACACCCCTCCTCTTTCTCATCCGGGCTTGGGAATCGCCAGTAGTTAGTACACCCGTCATTGTATTTTTGAAGCATTTTTTTATGAAGATAGTGCTGGCTACACACTACTCCTCTCCATACTGGTAGATGTACTAAGGGTCTGCCTAGCCCTATCTAGTTTTGCCAGAACATTCGAAAATCGCCATTCAGTTGCATAAGGGCACACTTGAAGGCAGATGAACTGGTTAGAATTAGAAAAGTAGAAAAGTATACACATCTTAATACACAGATCAGCTTGCTACATGAACACTGAATCTGTAGTTAACAATCAATCAAGTCTGATACAAACTGGGAACATTTTTACTTGGGAGGAACAGCAAAAATGTTTCAAATATAAGTTTTTTAGCATACGAATCAGCCGTGTTTACCTCCGCCTTAAGAAATGAACGCCATGTTTTTTAAACATGGCTTTAGCTGTCTCAAGCCAGCTCCCAACAATCAACGCGTGATGGTTTGTTTTGCTTCGGCCGACTTTCAACAATGCAGCGCCATTTATTAGATAAGGAACCATCTCATCAATAGTCAAACACGTATTAAAACTGGCTACATCTTGTTTCATTTCCTTGAACCAACAAACCTTTAAGATAGTCGTTCATTTCCAAAGCAGTTAGTTCACTTTTTTCGTTTTCTAGAAAAACAATCTCTCCGGTTTCACAACATGCTTCGCCTAATTCTTTCAACAAATACTCTAACATGCAGTTAAAGAAAAACTTATGGTCTCGAATATCACAAACCTGTTCTTCAGTAACGTTTTAGCCATTTTAAAATAACACAATTAAAACACAGTGGTCACACCAGAGCGCAGTCAAAACACAACCTTCTTGTCCGAGCAAAAAAATGGCAAACCCGGGCGTGTCACGTGACAGCCTCGATACGGTGTGTCAACGTGGCACACTCGAGAATATTCCAAAACATTTGCTAACGCAGTGCGCTGCGTGCCTGCCCGCCAGGTGTGCTTTATTGATTTTTGGTCGCCCAGTTTGCAACCGGAGCGCCTGGCCTGCGCTGTGTGAACGAAGACCGCAAGCCGTAAATTAAGTGATCAGGTTTCAGCCCCGTGTCTGCCTGTCTGTGTACAAAGTTTGTAGGTAAAAATTAGTCAGAAGAAGTTGTGCGGATTTTATGTCATTTAATTGAGAAAAAGAGAGAAAGAGAAAGAGTGTGTGTGTGTGTGTGTGTGTGTGTGTGTGTGTGTGTGTGTGTGTGTGTGTGTGTCTGTGTGTGTGTCTGCCCGCCCTCTCTGTCTGTCTGTCTGTCTCTCTCTCTGTCTCTCTCTTCTCTGTCTGTCTGTCTGTCTGTCTGTTCTGGGGGCAACTTGACCTTAACGGGCTTTGTCAGGGTTGCCGGTGATTCTCTCTCTCTCTCTCTCTCTCTTCCGCCACAGGAAAAGGCGGCTGTCACGAGTTTGTCACGAGGCCTACGACGTTCGACCCACCTAGGGTGGCGGAATTACTTATTTGTTTATTGTCGTTGCTGTTGTCGTGTATCCGTCCCTTAGGGTGGCTTGTGGTGCAGTTGCACCTTGGTGTGGTTCAGCTCAACTTCGGTTTGCTTTCTCTCTCTCTCTCTCTCTAATTCCACCGCCCGTGCTATTCATCCTGCAAGTTCACGGGTGGCCGGTACCTTTCTCTCGAACTTTCTGTCTATCGGCCTCTCGCCTGTGTTTTTAAACCCGTCGCACGTGCTTCGTTTCTTTAGTTTGAAGTATGCTCACTCTGTGACGCAGCATGGCATGTTGGCCGCCATTGCTGTAGAGAGGTTAGCTCTTCACTCGAGCGGAAGATGTCTCTGGGGGCGCCTGCTCCAGTCCTGGTTCTTTACCTTATCATCGAGAGTACAGTCAGTACTTTCAATTCCTGCAGTCGGCCTGTAGGAGAGGGACATCATTTCTTCTGTTTCCGCATCTTCGCCTCTGTCCTCTCGACTGGACAGAGGGGTAGAGAGAGTCCTTTGACCCGCCTCTTCGGGTCACCCACGGTAGCTGGTAAGCATCAGTTTCGTGGTCTGTTTGTTTTGATTTGTTGTTGTTAGCCGGCTTAGTCTTCACTTTTGCGCAATTTTCTTTTGTTTTCGAAATTGTAAGAGAAATATGTGTGAGACCTTTTCTCTGGTTAATTCCATCTTTAACCTGGCCATTCTAAATTATTTCCCCAAAATTCTTTCTCCTGTTTATGTATCTGGTGATGCGGTAGTCGTGGGGAAGGGAGAGAACCTGGTGATTCAGGGTTGGAACTTGCTTGGTCTCGCTCGTCCGCCCCTGTCACATTCGCCGGACTTTTATCCTTCGGCCACCGTCTGTTTGTGTGTGCAAGGAGAACGAGTTTATGTTCACGAGCGTGCGTACGCATGATTTGTCGTTCGGATGCGTGGTTGGAGATTTGTGTTATATTTGAAATGTGTTTATAAAATGTGACAATTATGCCATTGAATTATTATTTGCAAATGTGGTGGCAGTTATTAAGCGATGGTCGCTGTGTTGATTTATTTCCTAAGGAAGGAAAACGTTAAGCGTGAGTGAGAGAAGGGTGGAGATAATTCATATTTGTTTTATAACCTGTTGATTTAATGCAGTCTTTTACCTGCATCGTGTGAGAAGACTTGATTCAATGGATTTACTGTGTGCGTTGAATACACTTCCCCTCGCCCATCATGCGAGTGGCTAAGACTTGACAGCAATGGTCAGACGGTACTGACGGCAGGGTTCCAGTACCCTTCTTCCTTCCTCCTTCCTTCTTCTTTTCCTCCTCTCCGACTCTCCTCCCAGCTACGTCCTCCCCCCCTCCCGGGGGCTTCACCTGGAGCACGAACTGGATGGTGCCACGTGCTGGTCGAGGCCACGTTCTGGCTGAGACCACGGACGGGATGGTGCCACGCGCTGGTCGAGGCCACGCCTTGGTCGGGACCGTGGACTGCTAGAAGAGCCCGCCGTCTTGACTGGCCGGCCTGGACCCCCGTCCAGGACCTCCAGTAACAGCTACGTCCCCCCCCCCCCCCCCGGGACACGCTCTTCACTGCCCGCTTGGGAGTCGAGGGTGTCGGCTTTGGGCGACTCCCTGCGAGAACCAACCCGGCTCGGAGCACCTAGTGCGACAGGGTGCTCCCTGCGGACTTGACAGGGGCAGGGATGTGGACGCACTCCGTGGTGTGAGAAAGGGTCAATACTGGAAATATTTCTTTATAATTGTGTACATGTCATATGTGCTGGAAGGCTGTAATTGTGATTGTGTACGTCGTATGGTGAAATATTTATTTATAATCGTGCAGGTTGTGGGTGTGGGAGTGCTTGATTGCGATTGTGCATGTTGTGTGCGTTGGAGTGCTTGATCGTGATTGTGCATGTTGTGTGCGTTGGAGTGCTTGATCGTGATTGTGCATGTTGTGTGCGTTGGAGTGCTTTATTGTGATCGTGCATGGTGCGTGTGTTGGAATGTTTATTTTGCTGGTGTGAATAAATGGGGTGTTGTATCGTAATCTTTATTGTGTGGTCTCTTGCGGAGCGTGTGAGGTCAGTCACTCCCTTCACTCCCACCTAGACCGATCCTGTCAGGGCAGACCTCCAGGGGTCGGTCGTGACAGCGGCTTTTAGGCCACTTTCGCCCAAAAACTTGGTGGCGGAGCAAGTGAGTTAGAATTGGTAAAATGCTGTTCTCTGCCCATAACGGT
>CM031625.1:54925405-54935405 GCA_018398815.1 Conus ventricosus
CGGCTCCTCCTCCTGCCGGGTTCTTCCTAGTCCCGCTGTGCTCTACCCTGTTCGGCGTCCTGTGAGAGGGCGCTGCACCAGACCTTCCTCACCCTCAGTGTCCGGCGGGGCCTTCAGAGGAGGAGGTGTCCTTCGAGCCCCGGACTCGTCGAGAGGGCGTCTGGTGTGTGGGTGCGCCAGGTGTCGTGCCCAGCGCAGGGGAGGAGTCGGACCGTGAGGAGTCACGGTCGGCGCCGGGGTGTAGAGTCTTCGGGGTGTCAGCCTGCGTGAGGCCACGGACAGCGCTGAGGAGCGGAGTCATCCGTGGAGGAGTCAGCCTGTGAGGGTCCACGGACAGCGCTGGGGAGCGGAGTCATCCGTGGAGGAGTCAGCCTGCGAGGGTCCACGGACAGCGCTGAGGAGCGGGGTCATCCGTGGAGGAGTCAGTCTGTGAGGGTCCCCGGACAGTGCCAAGGACTGGAGCTTTCCGGGCCGGGATAGGTTGTCCCATGGGTGTTGTAGAAGGGGTGTAGCGTTAGGCAGTAGGATAGGGGTGTTAGCTACTGCCTCCTTTTTGGGACGTAGTGGCCAGCACAGTGTAGGGTACTTGTCGTTGCCTCCCTTAGGGACGCAGTGACCAGTGCGATAGTGGTCCCGGGTCAAAAGAGAAGGGTGGGTCCTGGGGAGAGTGTGGGTGGTAGCAGTTTAAGTTTAGAGTCCCTTGGGTTTATTCTTGTCCCTATTAGTTAGCCACCACGTATGCGGGCTATCTCTGCGTCCCTAGGTCGCAGTGATATACCGCAACTGGTGTTTTAGTATAGGTTAGGGTTCTCAGGGTCGTAGTAGGGTAGGGTGGGTCAGTGAAGAAGTGGGATACCGGTGTGTGTTGTAGATGGACGTGAGTGGTAGCGCCATGGTATGTTTGGGTGTGTGAAATAAAGAGGTGCGCGTGATTGTAAAGTTGTGTTAGTGTGCTGTGTTGTCTGCTCTAGTGTGTAATAGGTGTGGGTAGGGGTGGTAGGGCCGTCCGGCTTAGCGACCGTGACACACATACACCCCCCCTCTCTCTCTCTCCCCCTCCCCCACACACACGTGTGTGTGTGTGTGTGTGCATATACACAAAATGCAAAATGCATAAAGTCCACATACCAGAGAAACATCAATACTGGATTCTGCATCGCAGCCCAGCGCACGCGCGTGCGTGCATGTGCGCACACACACAAATGCAAAATGCATAAAGTCCACACACCAGAGAAACATCAATTCTGGATTCTGTATCGTAGTCCAGCGTTTAAGTCTTTTCTTTGGTTCAAACCCTTGAAGAGCGTCCCCAGATTCGCCTGCCAGAAGATCTCTCTGTTCAGGAGTTGGTTCTCTTTTTTGACAGCCTCAATCGGTACAATGAAGAGGAAGTCTGCGCTAGGGTCTTTAGGTGGTCACTAGCATGTACGTGGAAGAGAGAGAGAGAGTGTGTGTGTGTGTTTGTTTGGATGCATGGATAATAATATATGTGTATGTGTGTGTGTGTGTGTGTGTGTGTGTGTGTGTGTGTGTGTGTGTGTGTGTGTGTGTGTGAGTGTGTGAGTGTGTGTGTGAGTGTGTGAGAGAACGAGAGAGAGTGTGTGGTTTTGTGTGGAGGGGTGTGTGTGTGAGTACTAATAAGGAGTAATGGCCCTCTAAGTGTCAACATGGTGGGTTGTTTTGGGGTTTGCTCAGTCAGCTTTATGAATATCTTGTGATTTTAGTTCACAGTCTTGGAAAGTTTAATTCATGCAATTCATGTTCCATGTATGAGATCAGTTAACTGTAACAGTGTTTTGACTCTTTAATGAGTTCTGTTGGGCTTGCTTCTTGTTTTATTTGTTTCATTCTTCATTGGCACATCACAGTGCAGTCCCTGAGAAAGGTTTTAAACCGAAATATTGGACTAATAAAACTCCAAAATCTACAGTGGGTTCCTGTTTTATTTCTTCTTATATATATATATATATATATATATATATATATATATATATATATATATATATATATATATATATAATATATATATATATATATATGTCAATGATGTTAAAAAGGAAGGTTAAAACTCGAGTTTTAACCTTCCTTTTTAACATCATTGACAAATGTTGCTCCCCAAGGGGTCGAGCACTTTTAAAATCATTTTAGGCTCTTTGGTTATATTCATCTATATATATATATATATATATATGAAGAACAGCGGATTAGACCTATCTGGAGAAAAAAAACCGTGTCTTATATTGTTTAACAATGTTGAAAACCCAAATATACTACCCTCGCTTTTGCTAGATGGTCAGATTCTGGAATATAAACAAACAACGTAAGTTCCTGGGAGCATTGTATACTCCTAATCTGAACTGGAAAACACATATTAAACATTTGATTGATAAAACAAGAAAAAGATTAAACATTCTTAAAATCATATGTTATCAGCCATGGGGTCAGGACTGTCTTATCCTTTTACAACTATACATCTCTTTAGTCCGATCAAAATTGACATATGGGCAGGAAGTGTATTCTCTGCATCTAATTCTCTTTTAAATGGATTGCAAAGCTTGGATAGTAAGGCCTTGAAATTAGCTCTTGGAATCCCAGTTCATACACACACTCATAGATGTTATAAAGAAATAAGAATATTCCAGTAAATGAGAAGTCAATATTGGTTTATCCAAATATGTTTGTCAGAAGTCTTTCTGTGTTGAGAATTCAGATACTGAAGGAATACTGATGGATTCCAGTAAAGATTTTCCCTAAGCGGTCTAAAAGCATGTCACATATTCAACCAAATAGAAACTACACATCTGACTTTATGTCACATTGTAATATTGACATTAATCCTATACCAGAATTTCCTGCGGCATCTACGATGCCTCCTTTGGAGCACCTAAACGCTTCTTTTGATTACAAATACACGTTGATAAAGAAAAGTGATAATGTAAATATTTTAACAACTGAAGTTTCGTGAACATTCAGCAAACAGCTATCTGAATCATGTACAGGTATTTACAGATGGGTCTGTAATGGAATCCTTTGACAGTTGTTTTGGCTTTATTATACCAACTTCAAATGTCAGGAAATCATATCATTTAGGGATGGGTGGTTTTCAATCTATAACTCAGAATTATATGCAACACTGAAGGCTTTGACTTACATATATAACATACCAATTGCTTTCTAAAAAATTGTACTTTGTGTTGATTCCAAATCTGTTTTACAATCACTAGAGCGTTGGGACTGCGAAGCAAAAAAAATTTGCTTATTGAAATAAAACATCTGCTCCATTGTTTCATAATTCTAGCATGAGAATTAATTTTTGTTGGATTCCATCTCACTGTGTATAAAGTGGAATGAAATAGCAGACAGGCTTGCAAACGTAGTATAGAAATGCTGAAAAGGTAGTAATCAATCCCTTAGATTTATCCACTTGTGAATTAATCCAAGTCATGGAAAAATATATACATAAGCAGAATTTAAGGTAAAAAAATGACTACTTTACCATCGTGCCCAAGGCACATTGTCAGATAAATCCATAAACTAAGGCTGAATACTTGGAACACTAAAATCTTCTCATGGTATTACTTTTGTCTACAGAGAAAACATTTCGGTATGTCATCTGTGTTTGAATGCTTAGTGTTGACCTCTGTCTGTCAGGAGAAAGGTATTGAGATAAAAACGTTGATAATATCAATACTGTCCGATATGGTTCAAATGTGGCATAAATTGCCATGGTTATTTCACAGTCACAGGTTGCATTATTTTTTTGTAAAATCAATAATTGTGTGTACAACTAGAGTATTTCACTTTTGTAAAGATGCATGTATCAGATGTGGAAAAAATATATACTTAATTGTTCAGCATGTATCAGATGTGGTTTGAAAAGTACTAACATGAATGATTAGTGTGGAGGTGTCTTTTTTTTCCTTAATATTTTTTTTCTTTTTTTAAATAAGTGTCTAATATCATCTGGCGATGAAAAGACATTAAATAAACCACTGAACTGAACTGAACAAACCCGCGATTGTTAAACATGCGACAAATAAGATGGACTTTTATTTTTCTAATAAAAAACAAAACAAAAATTATCTCTGAAAGTGAAATACTCAAGAATCCATACAAAGGAGTTCTTAGTCTTAATGAATCCTATATAACCATCCTGACAGAGCTTTGTATCAGGGAGGGTGGTGGATGTCCTTCGCATATGAAGTCCATCAGGCAGGTGTGAGCCTCTAGCTAGAATGCTTATAGTTCAAGACTGTATAACCCAACAACCATTTATCATACCAGTATTGTATGAAAGCTTTGGTTTGGGAGAGACTGCCTCCTGAAAGGTAGGTGACAGTGGGGTACATAGCCAACAATGGTGAGAAACTACATCCTTAAGTTGTTTTGTGTGCTTGTTGGTGAGTCTCTCTTCGTTTGGACAAGCTAAATGTGGCTGCCATTCCCCGACACAAGCTGTAGGCAAAAAGGAAACGCTAATTCTCATCACATGTTTTTGTTTTATATTTCATTTCAAAATGACTACAATCTTAAGAATGTGAATGACATTTCTTATTGACTATTTTTTCCAACATTCATGCATCACAATGTGACAGTTTAGGGTGAAAAAGGGGGTTAGAACATATTTCTGAGGTCATTCTCGAATGCCAGTCTTGTTCTCCATAAAGCATTTATAAACATCAAGCAAAGTAACTACAGACTGACGCACAGATCATGAAGATAGCAGTGCCTGATCAGAAAAGTGGAAACAACATGTACAGACAATACAACACAGATGGTTACTTGTTCTCACGCTGCAAAGTGCCACGTAGCGCAGAGAAAGGAATCGGTTGGCAGGCGAAGCTGTTGGTAAACACGATGTTGAGGGCTGACGGCTTCAAGGCAGATGGAGGCTGCAGAGTGAAGAGCTCCTCCGCAACACCTTCCTTATATGCCTGGTGGGAAGGGTGGGGAATGAGAGGGGAAGGGGAGACGAGGGGGAGACGTAACAGACAGGGGTGGTGGTCTTACTGTGCATTATCAACATGGGAAACACATAGGGGACGGAGGAGGAAAGTGGCCGATGGTAGAGAGACAGGTGAACAGCGGGTCTCTTTGCTGGACAGGTGACGTGGCCTAGCCCTCCCACCTGTTTCGTAATGTTAACATGGAGAAAGATGGAGAGGGAACAGGGACGGGAAGAGGGGAGGTGAAGGGTAGGGGAGATGACATTCGTGTTCGTCGGCATTCCACAACGATATGAGTCACACTATTGCAGTAAACGAGCGTGGTGAGTGAGCGTGTGGGGTACGTGTGTGTGTGTGTGTGTGTGTGTTGTGTGTGTGTGTGTGTGTGTGTGTGTGTGTGTGTGTGTGTGTGTGTCGTGTGTGTGTGTGTGTGTGTGTGTTGCGTGTGTGTGTGTGTGCGTGTGTGCGTGTGTGTGTGTGTGTGTGTGTGTGTGTGTGTGTGTGGGGTGTTGTGTGTGTGCGTGTGTGCGTGTGTATGTGTGTGTGTGTGTGTGTGGGTGTGTGTGTGTGTGTGTGTGTGTGTGTGTGTGTGTGTGTGTGTAGGTGTGTGTGTGTGTGTGTGTGTGTGTGTGTGTGGGGTTTTGTGTGTGTGTGTGTGTGTGTGTGTGTGCGCGCGTGCGTGCGCACATGTGTGCACGCATATGTATGATGCTAGTTTGAGTGTTTTTTGTGTCTCGTGTGTGTGTTTGTGCACGTACAAACACATACATACACACGAACACACACACACGCGCGCGCGCGCGCACACACACACAACACACACACACACACACACCCCACACACACACACACACACACACACACTCACACACATCCACACACACTCATAGGTGGGAAGGGGAGGAAGGATAGGAAAGGGGAATGAAAAATGAGAGGAGAGAGAGAGACAGAACAGAGAGAGACAGAGAGAGACAGAGAGAGAGAGAGAGAGAGAGGAGAGAGAGAAAAGACAGACAGACAGACAGACAGACAGACAAAACAGACAGACAAGATAGAGAGAGAGGGAAATGGGACAGACAGACGACAGAGACAGACAGACAGAAAATGAGAGTGAGCAACATATGACACGTCATACTAACTCATGTACGTTAAAAACAAAAACAAAAAGAAGAGAAAAAAACCCACCAACAACAAAACAAAAGCAAGTGATCAAACAAAACACTCCAGATAGGCATATATTAGACACATATAGAAAATAAAAAAAAAAAAAAAAAAAACCACCACAACAAAACCAAACTCTCCCCTTCCCCCCTCTCTTTCCCCCCCCCCTCTTTTCCCCCCCCACAAGCAAAAAAAAACCCTTTTTTTTTTCCCCCCCCCAAATTTTAAAAACCCCCCCCCCAAAAAACCACTCACACACCACACACCACACACCACACACACACACACACATTTTCCTCTCTCTCTTCTCTCTCTCCTCTCTCTCTCTCTCTCTCTCTCTCTCTTCATTGCATACGCAAGGACCCCACATACACACTTGCATATTTGTTTTGTTTTTTAAGTTCAAGCTCACTTTTTACCCACCTCCCAACCACACATCCCTCTCTGTCTCTTGTCTCCTGTCCCTGTCCCTGATTTTGAAACTGTTCTTATTGTCTCGCCCCTATTCACACACTGTTGGGCAGCTGACTGTGAGCTGGGTGTGCTGTTTCTGCAGTTTCGTTTTGAGGTCTGCTATTCGTACATGTCTAAGGAAAACATGGTCTGTTGAAATGTACTCGTCTGTTTTGCATTATAGTAGAGTAGAAAGAAACTCGTGGAGAGCCCTGGCAGCAGAGGGGTCCCCCAGAAGGAGAAGCCCCTTCAAGCAAGTTTTCGGCCCTTATCTCCTTTACATCAGGGGGGTTGGGCCACACCCGTTCATGACTCCGGATGTCCCTCTGCTGCCCCCCCTTTTTTTTTCCCCATCTTGGGACGAGCCATGGCTGGGATTCGAAAACCATGAAACCCCCTGGGCATGCTCATTTTTTTACTTTGACTCGCGCTTTAACACTGAGCCACAGGGACACCTGTATTTGTAGGGAATTAGCCTTATGAAGTTCACTTTGTTCTCCTTGACCAGATCCAGCTGAACACCTCTCTGCCGCTTCTGCCATTGCTTTCAGGGCTCTTGTGTTTTCCTTCCCTGCAACTGAGAGCTGTTTCATGAGGCTGTATGCAGACGTTCCTACAAATCCCCTAGCTCCAATTTCTGCAGTGAGGACTTTGACCTGATAGCCTTCTCTCCTCAGGCTGTTTGCCAGATCAGCATACTTTTCAGTCTTGTAGATTTGAGCTGCCTCCATTCTGTTCTCATATGGCACCGTGAGCACGATCATGATCAGCTGCTTGGTTGACTTAGAGTGGACTACTATGTCTGGTCTCATGCCACTCTTGCTGATGATCTCTGGGTGACTCTTCCATTCTGGGAGGTCTGCAGTGCACTCCCAGTCATCTGCCCCATCCAGCAGACTCTGCCTGCATGTTTCGAGTGCACTGTTGTTCTTGGCCATGATTTGCTGCCTCTTGCCGTGAAGAATGTTGCGGTGCTTTTGGAGTCCTGATTCTCCCTTTTGTGGTGTTGGTACTAGCCCAGACTACTTGTACAATTTCTTTGAGCACTTGGTTGTGCCTCCATGTGTACCTTCCTTGAGCCAGGGCTACTTTACATGAGCTTAGAACATGCTCCACTGTTTGTTTTTTATGGCAGAGGGGGCATGCAGGATCGTCTGTTTTCCCCCACTTCACCAGGTTTGCATTTGAGGGCAGAAGGTCATATGCAGATCTGAGAATGAAGCTGATCCTGAGAGGGGCCATGTGCCAAATGTCATTCCAAGTTAGACTTCTTTGGAGTGCATTCTCCCACGTTGCCCATTGCCCTTGCTGGCTCTGCTGGACTGCTTTTTGGAGTCTTTTTGGTCTTCTTCTTTTCTCATCTCCTGAATCATCATGTCTCTTTTGGCTTTTCCTTTGGCCTTTGACCACCATTCAGTTTTGGTCACCCCCAGTCCTTGTCTGTTGGTCTGTGTGTGTCCTGTTATTTCTCTGATCTTGAGACTTTCTTTTGCAGAATCCATCGCCTCTTGAACTTTCCATTTTCTGCCTGTCTTCAGCTGGGGCTTGATTGCTTCTACCACCTTGTCTCCTGAGTCCTCCAGCATGCTTTGAAGTCTGATCTTCCCTGCTTTGTATTCCTCCAGGATGGATTTCAGTGGTAGTTTGAGCTTTGCTTGGCGACAGTACAGCGCGTTGTCAGTCAGACAGGGTGGGACACCAAGCCATTTCCTTGTGAACTTGTTGATTTTGGCTTCCATTGCCTCCACTGTGCTGGTGCAGATGTCGTATATCATCAGAGGCCATAGGAGCTTTGGTATCAGCATGAACTGCAGACACCAGACCTTGTATTTGCCAGGGAGCCCACACTGGTCAATGGTCTCCAAGCCTTCTTCCGCCATCTGCTTGGTTTCTTTTGCTCTTTGTGTGTCTTTCAGCGTATCATCATACCATCTTCCAAGGCTCTTGACTGGTTCTTCTGTGACTGTTGGAATGGCCTGGTTGGCAACACTGAAGACCACAGATTCGGCCACTTTTCCTTTCCTCAGTGAGAGACTCCGTGATTTCTTTGGCTTGAACTTCATTCTGGATGAGGCAACTATGTCGTCCAGCCTCTCCAGCACATGACGTGTCTCGTCTTCTCTGGATGAAATCACTGTAGTGTCATCCATGAAGGCCTTGAGAGGAGGCATCTTGTATCCATCGCCAAGGTCTTTTGTCTCGCGTTGTTTGTTGCTGCTTTCAAGATGAGTTCCATTGCCAGCACGAACAGTATCGGGGAAATTGCACAGCCCATTGCAATGCCCACTTCCAAGTTGATCCAATCAGTTGTGTACTCCTTGGTAGAGAACCGCATTGCGAAGCCATTGAAGTACTTCTTGAGCATGTCGCGGATGTTCTTTGGCACATGGTACATCTCAAGAGCCAACTGTATCATCTCATGGGGCACAGATCCATATGCGTTTGCCAGATCGAGCCACACTACGTCCAGGTCTCTCTTTTCTGTTTTTGCTTTTTGGATTGCGTCCCAGATCATTGTGGCGTGTTCTACACAGCCAGCCACGCCTGGGATGCCACCTTTCTGGACTGACACATCCAAGTACTTGTTTTCCATCAGGTACTTGGTCAGCCTTGCTGCCATGACAGAGAAGAAGATTTTCCCTTCGACATTCAGTAGTGATATTGGCCTGAACTGGCTGATGTCACTTGAGTTTTGCTCTTTGGGGACGTACACACCATCTGCCGTCATCCACTGGCCGTTGATCTTCTGGTTTCTCGAAGCCGATCGCAGCAGCCTGTGGACCCACTCCAGCACCTTGGACATTTCTTGTAAAGCTGGTAAGGTATTCCGTTTGGCCCTGGTGATGATTTGGCTCTGGCTTTGTCGACCACCTTCTTGATTTCCGCCAACGTTGGAGGCTTGCCATTGAACTGTTCCTCAGGGTTGGTTGGCCACACCAGACCTTGAATGTCGAGTGGTGCTTTGCTCTGTGAGTCAGAGTATGTTTTCCTCAGATGCTGCTCAAGAACTCCTTTGTCCACACTTAGGGTCCCAGATTTTGGCTGCTCAAACAGTGTTCTGGCAAACTGGAAGGGGTCTCTGAAGAAGCGCTCTTGTGTCTTCTTCTTTTTGCTCTTCCTCTTCCTCGCAGATTCCGCTTTGCTGAGGGCGCTGTGTTTTTCTTTCAGGTCTTCCCACAGTTTTTCCAAGCCTTGTTTTTTCAGCTGGCAGTGCGGTCTTCATTTGCTTCTTGAGGTTGTTCTTTTGGACTCTGATCTTGTCCATCTTTTCTTGGCGTCTGGATTTCTTTGGAGGTGTTTTCTCTTTGGGTAGTTTTACTCCATAGGCGTCTCTACATGTGGCATACACAATGTCCCCATATGTGGCTATGTTTGTGTTCCAGGGTGCTTTTCCCTATCAGTGCATCGAGTCTTTGGACGATTTTTGCATCCAGTTTCTC
>CM031625.1:54944723-54949723 GCA_018398815.1 Conus ventricosus
CTGTGTTCACATCGGACAGTGCATCTGTTTTTGTGGAGCAAAGTAACCAGCGAGGTACTACGACTGAAGAAGGAGGTGTGTACAGTTGTGACACGTCATGTCAACATGCCTTGCACGTGCCGGCGTTGACCTCGTTGTGTGCTGTCAACGCCGTGCTGTGTGTGTGGCGTGTTCTGCTGAGCGGCGATGTCGAGAAGAACCCAGGCCCTAACAGTCTGCAGGAGAAGGTCAGTGTCACTCCGGACCAAACAGTAGCCAGTGAGAAGATAGGAGCGATCGCACCGGACATGGCAGAACAAATCTTGACCGCCATTCACCAACAGAGCCAGGAAAACAAACAGCAGACAGCAGACATCAGAAATGATCTGTGTGCGATCAAAACTGAGCTACACCAGGTGAAAGACAAGTGCGAGCAGATCAGCCAACGATGTGACGGCCTAGAAAGGGAAAACAGTCGACTGGCAGCTGCTGTGGAGGAAATGTCAGGTGACATGACAGTGCTGTTCTCTGACAGTGTGCAGGGAAAGGAGGAGACGAGGAAACTGTCCACAACACTGGAGACACTGACAGAGCAGATCACGTCGATGAATGCTGAAATTGACAAACTGGAAGATTTCTCCAGACGTGACAATCTTCGGATTTTCGGCATTCCGCACAGCAGTGACAATGAAGATTATGACACATGTGCCCGTGTTGTCACAGACACTTTGAACAGTGTGCCAGGACACAAGAAATGGTGTGAACAGGACATTGTCAGAGCGCATCGTGTCGGGCAAGCAAGAGGCGACCAACCCAGGCCGATGGTCGTGAAGTTCAGTCAGTGGAGGGACAAGATGACGGTCCTCACTGACAGAGACTATCGGGCCAGACTGCAGGGGAAAGGAGTCCGAGTGGCCAACGACCTGACCCGAAGACAGGCTGCCATCGTCAGCGAGGCAAAGAAGGAGGGCAAAGCCGCCTACTTTGTCAAAGGAAAGATGACGGTCGGACCCAAGAGGCCCGATTCCAGGAGCTACGCCGCAGTGACAGCGTCCACCTCGGCATCTTCCAACACGGCACGGGACGGCGAGCTGGCGAGGGAATGTGTCCGATCAGCTGATCCAGAAACACGTCAGCGAGGCCGGGGCAGTGAAGCGACAGGCGGGATTCCCCTACTACACGGCGCTTGACGGGGGGCGAAGGTCACGGTGTGACACGCCGTGGCGGCCTTTCCAACGCTGGCAGTGACACGGTGCGAGGCATGGCAGCGTGGAACGAGATGCACGGGGAACCGTGGTGGTTCTAACCGGAGGCGACAGCAAACACCGATACGTGCCTACCTGAGTGCTCGTGGCAGTGACAGGTCGCTGCGCTCTGCCAGTGACGCTAAATAGGACAGGCCTGACCATCCATCGCCTCAGTTGTCGTTCCTGAACTACAATGTAGAAAATTTATATAGCAAATTGAATGACATTGATTTTGTTAATTATGTAAGAACCTTTGATTTTGTGTGTCTGACTGAAACTTTTGTTGATTGTAAATTTGATTTCAGCGGTGTTTTCACGGATTATGTTAAGTTTAGTGCCCCAGCAAGAAAGCTATCGAACCAAGGCAGAAACTCAGGCGGAGTTCTCTTGCTTGTAAAGAATTGTTACAGTCAGTATATAAAAGAAGTTATTAAATAAAAGATGATAATATGTTGCTATAAGGTTGACAAAATGTTGTTTAATGTTGGTAAAGATATTTTGCTTGTGGCATGTTATGTTGCGCCTGAGGGAAGTCCAGTTTATAATAGTAATGACATAAAAGATGGCATAGTCATTCTTGAAGAAAATATTAGGCAAAGCATTGAGACAGCTGAAGTGTATGTCATTGTAACTGGTGACTTGAATGCTAGAACAGGGAATGAACAACCTGAAGGCCAAGACATAACATTTTATACCTTTAACATGGAACGTGATGAGGAAGATGAGACTGTTAGGCGCTATTCAAAAGATTTAGTTGTCAATAAGTTTGGAGCTTCTCTGATTGAATTTTGTTATATGTATGATCTGCTGATGGTGAATGGGAGCTGCAGAGGAGATGTTAATGGCGAGTTTACGTATGTGTCATCGCATGGGTGTAGTGTGATTGATTATTTCATTGTTTCATCAGAACTGTTAAAAAATTGTGACATGTGTGTGGGAGATAGTTTACATTCCTGGCATTTTCCGGTTGAGTTGACATGGAAGAACGAGAAGAATGTAAAGGGAGAGAACGTGTTGCCAGAAAATGAGGAAGAAAAGAATTGTGTGGTGTGATGAAAACGTGAAGATTTACAAAGATGAAATTGATTCATGCGAATTTATAGAATGCTTGAAGAGAGCGAAAGATATTTTGAAGGATGATATTAATGGATGTGTCGATGTTTTTGTAAATGCATTATATGCAGCGGCAGCATGCATGATTCGGGTAAGTGGGAAAGTGAAAAGACAGATAAATATGTGGTTTGATAAAGAATGTACTCAAAAGAAAAGAACTGTTAATGGGCTTCTAAGGAGCTGGCGAAGGTCAAAAACAAACTTAGTAGAACGTAAGGAGCTATATGTCAACGAGAGAAAGATATATAACAAATTGAGAAAGGAGAAAAAAGAGAAGTATGATGAGATTAGGCTTCAAAAATTAAGAGAGTCGATTAATGACCCAAAGTTATTTGGTCAACCATCAGATCTGTAAATAGAAAAAGTGTAATTTATAATGAAATTAATTCTCAACAGTGGTATGATCATTTCTATAGAGTCTTCAATGAGGTGGGAGATACATATCAACAAGAAAATGTTATGACAGAAGAAGAAAACGATAATGTAGAAGAACCTCTGTTCAATGACCCAATTTCCAAAAGTGAAGTTATGAATGGAATCAAACATTTAAAAACTGGAAAAAGTGCTGGTATCGATAAAATTATAAGTGAAATGTTCAAACTGGCAAATGCTGCTGTAATTGACTTTTTAGTGGAGCTCTTTAACGTCCTCTTTGAGAAAGGAACATTTCCAGAAGCCTGTCAAAATCTATTATAGTACCAATATACAAAAAGGGGGACCGAAACAATCCGGATAACTATAGAGGAGTAGCACTGACAAGTGTAATAGGAAAAATTTATACGCATATCTTAAACAAAAGGCTTACTAACTGGGCAGATAAAGAGGGAAAGATAATTGAAGAGCAGGCAGGATTCAGAGAGGGCTACAGCACCATTGACCATATATTCACCTTATATGCATTAGTCCAAAAGTATTTGAATAAAAATTCTAAGTTGTATGTTGCATTCGTTGACTTCAAGAAGGCCTTTGATTCGGTGAACAGAAATATATTGTGGAACGTGTTGAGAAACAGTGGCATTAAAGGTAAATTGTACAGAGCCATTAGAGGTATATATGATACTGTTTTGGCGTGTGTGCGTGACAAGCATGTTTACACGGATTTCTTCAGTTGCCCAAGAGGCGTTAAGCAAGGTTGTTTACTTAGTCCAAGGTTGTTTTCGTTTTTTATAAATGAATTAGCTATTGAATTATCAAAAAGAGGAAAGCATGGAATACAGATGCTCCCAGGAGCTCTTGAAATGTTTTTGATGCTGTTTGCTGACGATGTTATTCTTCTCTCAGATTCTGTTGTTGGCTTACAAAATCAGTTGAATATTTTAAAACAGGAAGCTGATAGACTTACTTTGAGCGTGAATTTGGATAAAACGAATGTAATGGTTTTTCGCAAGGGAGGACATCTTTCTATTTATGAAAAATGGTGGTATGGCAATATGGAAGTAAAGGTTACAAATTCCTATAAGTATCTTGGAGTAATTTTTACCACTAAGCTCAGTTTAAATACAGTTTGGACAAGGCATGTAGAAAAGGGAAGAAGGGAGTCACTGAAATTCTCAGAGCTATGAACAAATTAAGTTCCACTGATTCTTCACTTTTCTGGAAGTTATTTGACACACAGATCGAGCCTATCCTGACATATGCAGCAGAAATCTGGGGTGCAGCAGAGAATAAGCAGATAGAAACAGTGCACACTTTTGCTATTAAACGTTTCTTGAATATACCCCTTAGCTCCTCTAACATACTTGCATACGGCGAGACTGGCAGATATCCACTAAAGCTCCGAACAACTATTAAGAGTGTGAAATATTGGCTAAAGATTATAAAGCTTCCAATAGAAAGATTATGTAGGCAGGCGTATGAAATGCTGTTGCAGCAACATGAAGAAGGAAGGCAAAATTGGGTAGACAATATCAGAAAAGTTCTTACTGAGAACGGTTTCGGTATAGTTTTGGATGAGTCAGGGAGTTGGAAGTGACGTTGCCTTTATATCAGAATTTAAGGATCGTTTAATCAATTCATATAAGCAAAACTGGCATTCCCATGTAGAAGAAAACACAAAATATAATTGGTATTCCTCATTTAAAAGTATTTTCCAAGCTGAAAAATATATCTCAGTCATTAAAAATAGATGGCATCGAAGTCTTTTTGCCAGACTAAGAATGAGAACTCTTGGATTAAAGGCTAACAGAAGATGGTTTATTGAAGATCAGGAAATGGATAATTTGTGCTTAATGTGTTGTAAGAGAGTTGAAGACGAACGGCATTTTATCTTTCATTGCCCTGCATATGAGTCAATTCGAAATAAGTATAGTTTGTTTTCTTTACCTGTTTCCAGAAGACATGATTTAGTAGCTATTCTTATATCCGGAGACGAAGAAATGATAACATCGCTTTCAAAATTTATTGCAGAAGCAAATAATACGAGGAACAAGATACTGTCATCCGATCAACACTGATACTAAAAATTAAAAAAAGAGAGGAAGTGACAATGGTAACATAACGAAAGTAATTACAAAGAAAAAAGAAAAAAAGACAGAACAAAAAGGTATTAGGCGGAAAAAAGCTACAGTGAAAAAAAAAAGCGAGAGAAACTGAAAAGATAAAATAACTACTCGAAATTTTCTTGAGTTCCAATGAACGCTTAGTACTTGAATAACTACAGAT
>CM031625.1:54957223-54964723 GCA_018398815.1 Conus ventricosus
GTGTGTGTGTGTGGGGTTGTGTGGTGTTGTTTGTGTGTGCGGGGTGGTGCGTGGTGTTTTTGTTTTGCAAATTTAAACTTTTTTGTGTGTGTGTGTGTGTGTGTGTTGTGTGTGGGGTGTGTGTGGGGGTGTGTGTGTGTGTTTTTTGTGTGTTTGGGTGCGTGTGCGTGCTGCGTGGTGGTTTGTGGTTTGTGTTGGGTTGTGGGTTTGGGGGTGTGGGTTGGTGGGGGGGTTTTTGCTCCTCTTGTGTGGGGTAGTTTTGGGCAGTTGGGGGGTTAAAAAAAGGGAAGGGTTTTCTACCATTTTTTTGGGGGAATTCCTTTTCCTTCCTTTCTCCCTTCTCTCTCTCTCTCTTCTCCCCTTTTCCCCTTCTCTCTCTTCTCTCTCTTCTCTCCCCCCCCCCCCCCCCCCCCCCCTGACACAACAACAAACACACACACACACACACACACACACACACAACACACACACCCACCCACACACAGCCCACCCCACACACAACACACACACACCCCACACCACACACCAAAAACAAAAAAAAAAAAGAAAAAAAAAAAAAAGAGACGGAGAGAAGCCACGCACCACCCACAAAAACCACCAAACCCAAATGCGGGGGGGGGGGGGGGGGGGGGGGGGGGGGAGAGAGAGACAGGAAGAGAGAGAAGAGGAGAGAGGGAAGGAAGGGAGGGTTGGGAAGGAGGAGGGGGAGGGGAGTGCGCGGGTTGCCCCCATTTTGTTTTTTTGGGGGGGTTGGGGGTGTTTGTGGTGTGGGGTGTTGTGTGTGGGGGTTTTTTTTTTTTTTTTTTTTGTTTTTTTTTTTTTTTCTGTTTTGGTTGTTTTTGTGGTTTTTTTTTTGTGTTGTGGTTTTTTTTGTTTGTGTTTGAAAGGGAAGAAAGACAAAGGGAAGACAAAAACAGAGACCCCAAAATCACTGGTAGACCCGAGTGTGTAAAGAGCATTTTTTTTTTTTTTTTTTTGAAGTTGTAAAAATTAACCCGGTGTGTTGGTGGTGGGCAGGGGCCAGGGGCCTTGATTTGGTTTGTTGTGGGTTTTGTGGTGGTTGTTTGTTTGTTGTTTGGGTTTTGGGGGTACCCCTTTTCTCTCCCCCCCCCCCCCCCTTTTTCCCTCCCCCCCTCCCCCCCCCCCTCCCCGGCTTTTTTGGCTCCTTTCGGCCGCCAAACCTTTCCCCTTTTCTGATGTCCCAGAATAAGTTTTATTTCCACTAAAAAGGTTCCCTGTTTGGAAGTGTTTTCCTAAAAAGCCCCCAAACCTTTCCCCAAGTAAAACCCCTAGTTAAGGAAAAAGAAAAAACCCGAAGTGTGGGGAGGACCAGGAAGCCGTCTTCACCTCCCTTTTTAGAGCAGCCCTTGTACCCCCCTTGGGGGCCTCGCTGTTTTGACGAGGGGTACAGGCACGCGCAGGACACTCCATTAAGATAAAAGGGACAAAACTGCCAAAACGGGGTAAATTAGAAAAAGGGATGCGCTCTAACAGCCTTAAAGTAGCATCCCATGGGTGTCCCAGCCCGATTTTCATGTGCAGAGGGCCCCACCCCCCCGGCCCGAAAAAACCCCCCAACCACCCTCCCACGGCGTGAAACCCCCACCCCCCACCCCTTTTCCCAAAAGGGCGAGGGAAGAAAAAAATTTTGATTTTTCCCAGCAACGGGGTTTTCCCCCGGGCATGGGCTTTTCCCTAAAAGGACCTTTTTCTTTTCCCACCTTTTTAAAAAAAGGGAAAAAAAAACCCCTGGGGGGGCCCAGGGGCTTTTCCCTCCAACCCACCCAATTGGAAACCTTTTCAGGTCGGGCCAGGGGGGCAAAAAGAAAAGGGGAAAACCCTGCTGGGGAAAAAACCCAGGAGCAGTCTCACCTTTCCCCCCCCTTGTCCCACCCGACTGCGCAGGAGGGGAAAAAAACACCACCCCGCGGAAAACCCCAAGAAAAAGGGAAATAAACTCCCCCTCCAACACGAAATTTTGCCTACGGTTTAGCCCCCAAAAAGGGCCAAAGGTACTTTCCCCATGTACCAGGATTTCTTGCAGGGGCCCCCAAAACACCCCCCTTTCCGGGGTGCCGAAGGCAAAAGAAAAAAAACCCCCCAAGGGTGGGGGGCCCCAGAAAGCACGTTTCCCCCCTTTTAGGCTTTGTCCCCCGGGGGTCCGGTTTTTGGGCTTTTAAGGCCCCGGGGCATCTTTTAAAGGGCACTGCCTCCTAAAGGGTAAAGCCAGTTAGCAAAAAAAGAAAAACACCCCATGGGGAAGGACCAGGAAGGACGGCCACCCCTAGCGCCGACCCCCCCCGAAACCCCCCCTGGGACGATGGACGGGCCCACCCAGACACCCAAGTTTCGCCAAAACGGTTTTTCCCTAAAGAGTAAATTTTTAGTTTTCCCCCATTTAACGGGTTTTTGGGGTCAGGGGTTTTCCCCGTCAGGATTTTCCCCCGGGGCCCCACCGGGAAAAGAAAAAAAAAAAACCCAGGTGGGGGAACCCAAAAAGGACCCCACCTCCCCAGAGAGCGTCCCCCCGGGACCCCCGGTTTTGCATGGGGTCAGGCCCCGGGAAAAACACTAAATTTTCAAACTAAGCCCTTTAAAATAAATTTCTACAATTTATAACACAAAAAATGGGGTGTCCACCCGTTTTTAAAAATGAGCCCCCCCCCAAAAAAACCCCCCCACCCCAAAACCCCCCCAACCAAAAATACGCGTAAGAATCCCCCCCCCAAATTTTCCATCTTTTAGTTAAAAAAATTTTTCAAAATTACTGAACCCCGAATAAGACAATTAAAACACACACATTTTTGTCTCCCATCGTATTGGAAAAAAGAAGGAAAAAAAGAAAAAAAAATAGCAAGAAAAAAAAGAAAAAAAACCCAAAAGTAATAGGGTGGGGGGGGGGGGGGGGGGGGGGAATTCCCCACACATACATTTGTCAAAAAACGGGCCTCGTTAAGGAGGAAGAGAGGAGAGAGAGGAGAGGAGAGAGAGAGGAGAGAGAGAGAGGAGGAGAGAGAGAGAGAATAAAAAATTTTTGTGGGGAGAAGGAAAGAGAGAGAGGAGAGAGAGAGAGAGAGAGAGGAGAGAGAGGAGAAAAAGAAAAGGGAGAGAGAGAAGGAGAGAGGGAGAGGAGAGGGAGAGAGAAGAGAGAGGGAAAAGAGAGGAGAGAGAGAGAAGAGATTCGCACCGATTGCCAGCTAGAAAAACACCTTTTTGGGAATGCACACACGCGAGCATTACACACAAAAAAGAGGGTGAGATAACCTCTCCCTTCCACCTTTCCCCCAACACCCCACCCATGCCCCAAAGGCATAGCGGCAGCGCGCACTCACACAAAACACACACACACACCAACCAACACCACACACAAACACACACACACACACCCCACACACAAACACAACACACAACCACACACACACACACCCAACACACCACAACACCACACACACACCCCAAAACCCCACACACACACACACACAACATGCATGCATCCGCATACAGCCCGCGCGCACGCACGCACTCAGCCGCACGCACGCCGAACACACGAAACCACACCAACACACACACACACAACCTTCGCGCGCGACAGTGAGACCAGAGTTTGGACAAAAAAAAAGTGTTGTCCGAATATTTGGTTTCATGTGGGGCAGGAAAAAACCCATCACCCTTAGTTTTTCTGTCCAATACGGGGTTTTGAGAAATGCAAGTGTAAAATGTATAGTGGTTACAACTTTTGGGCAACAAAATTGGTAGTGGTGGGATGGTGGTGGGGAAGAATCCAATAAAAATAAAATTTTGAATTAGACAAATATATTTCTCTTTTAAAACAAGTCCCATTGAAAATGTGATTTTGGGATCAGCATGAATCGAAAATATTTGTGCACGAACTAGCTCAGATAGACATCTGTTCATTTTTCTCGAGACTGAATAGCAAAAAAAAAAAATCCGGGCGAGTCCAAAACAAGGACCGTAAGTATTTGTTGTGGAGTTTCCACATTGAAAAAAGATTGGGTAATAAATACTCAAATTAGGAAAGCTTCTTTAGGGATAGGGGGAAAGCAAGGGGTACTAAGAAGGGCAAACCAGGGTTGTGTGGGGGTTGGGGGGGGGGGGGGGGGTTGGAGTTTTCTCCCATCGTTGTGTGGAAATTGCTCGAAAATTTTTGCATTCCAAAAAAGTTGGTTTTAAGCGAAGTCAGTGGGTCGAATCTCCGCGCCCCTCTCTCCCTCCCCTTTCCCCCTTTTCCCCAAAATCCCCCCTCCTCTCCTCTCTCTCTCTTCTCTCTTTTTTCTCTCTCTCTCCCCTTCTCCCCCCTCTCTCTCTCTCTCTCTCTCTCTCCCCATTTGTGTGTGTGTGGGTGACGTGTGTGTGTATGGGTGTGTGTGTTGTGTGGTTGTTGTGTGGTGTGTGTGTCTGTGTGTTGTGTGGCGTGCGTGGTGCGTGTGTTTTTGTGAATTTGTGTGGGGTTGTGTGTTGTGTGTGTGTGTGTGTGTGTGTGTGTGTGTGTGTGTGTGTGTGTGTGGTGTGTGTGTGTTTTTGGGGGGGTTGTGTGTGGTGGTTGGGACGTCCCCTCTTTTCCCCCCCCCCCCCCCCCCCCTCCTCCTCTCTCCTTGCTTTTTTTTCTCCTTGTGCCGCCTCAACACTTCAATTTCATTACTGATAGTCCCTAGAATAAGATTTTAATTATACACACTACACTGGTTTGTGTCTCATCAGATATATTTGGAAAAGTATTGCAATCAAAAGACACAAACAACGTCAATGCGTCTTAAGAACTCAACCATTCGATATAAATAAACTTCTCTAAACTACACAGGAGACGAACTCAAGACATTACCACCACACATACTATTTGTCACAACAACGGGCCGTACGTTAAGGAGAGAGAGAGAGAGGAGAGAGAGAGAGAGAGAGAGAGAGAGAGAGAGAGAGAGAGAGAGAGAGAGGAGAGAGAGAGAGAGAGAGAGAGAGAGAGAGAGATGAGAGAGTGAATGAGATTCGCACCGATTGACCAGCTAGAAACATCTCATTTGGAATGCACACACTGCGAGCATTACACACACAAACAGATGGTGAGCATAACCTCTCCCTACCCCTTTCCCCCACACACCCACACCCACTGGCCCCATACAGGCATACGCGCGCCGCGCGCACTCACACACCCCACACACATACACACACACACACACACAGCATGAAACGCACGCATACACACACCCCACGCACGCACGCACGCACGCACGCACGCAGGGCCACGCACGCACGCACGCACCAGCACGCACACACACACACACACACACCCCAACACACACACACACACACGTTTCGCGCGCGACAGTGAGACTCATGAGTTTGGACACAGAACGTGTTGATTCCGTAATACTTGGTTTCATGTGTGGCAGGAGAAACCCATACTTACACCTTACGCTTTCTGTCCAATACAGGGTTTGAGAAATGCAAGCTGCTAAAAATGACTATAGTGGTTACAACATTTGGCTAACAAAATTGGTAGTGGTGGGATGGTGGTGGTGGGAAGAATCCACTAAGAATCAAATTGTAATTAGACAATGATCAATATTTCTCATTTAAACCAAGTGACACTTAGTAATTGTGATTTTAGGGATCAGCACTGAATCGAAAGAATATTCTGTGCACGAACTCAGCTCAGACTAGACATCTGTTCACGTGTCTCGAGACTGTAATAGCAAAAATAAAAAAAATCCCGAGGACAGAGTCCATAACAAGGACACGCTAAGTATTTGTTGTGGAGTTTCCACATTCAGAAAAGAATGTGGCTGATTAAACACTCAAATTATAAAATGCTTCTTTAGGTGATAGAGGGAAGCAAAGGGGTAGCTAAGAAGGAGCAAAAGCAAGGGTGTGTGGGTGGGGAGGGTGGGGGGGGGGGTTGAGAGTATTCTCACCATCTGTGTGTGTGTGTAATGCTCGCAATATGTGCATTCCAAATAAGTTGGTTTTTAGCTGAAGTCAGTGGGTGCGAATCTCCGCGTCCCTCCTCCCTCCACTCCTTCCCTACCTCCCCCTCGCTCTTTTCTCTTTTCTCTCTCTCTCTCTCTCTCTCTCTCTCTCTCTCTCTCTCTCTCTCTCTCTCTCTCTCTCTCCCATTTGTGGTGTGTGTGTGTGTGTGTGTGTGTGTGTGTGGGGTGTGTGTGTGTGTGTGTGTGTGTGTGTGTGTGTGTGTGTGTGTGTGTGGTGTGTGTGTGTGTGTCTGTGTGTCGTGGTGGTGGTGTGTGTTTGTGTTTTTGTTTTTGTGTGTTTTTTGGGGTTTTTGTGTTGTGGGGTGGGTGTGGTTTTTTGGTGGTTGTGTGGTGTGTTGTGTGGTGTGGTGGACTACCCCTCCCCCCTCCTCCCTCTCCTCTCTCTCTCTCTCCTCCTCTCTCTCTCCTCTCCCCTTTTTTTTCTCCTCCTCCCCTTCATTTTTGTTTCTCCTTTCCCCCCTCAACACGTAATATTAAAAAAAAATATGATAGCCCTAGAAAAGATTTTAATATTACCACTACACCTTTTGGGCCCATAAAAAAATTTTTTCCCCAATTAAAATAACCCCAAACAACCCCCAATGGCTTAAAAACACAAAATTTTTGTACAAAAAACCCAAAACTTAATAGGGAAAACCTAAAAATTTAAAAAAAGGGAAAAAAAGGGGGGAATTTAATGGAAAAAAAGGGAGAGAGATGGGGGAGGGGAGAGAGAGAGAGGGAAAGGGAAGAGGGGGGGGAAAGGGAAGGGGAAAGGAGAAGAAAGGGGGAGGGAGAAGAGAAGAGAGAGAGAGAGAGAGGAGAGAGAAGGAGTTTCCCCCACACATACTATTTGTCACAACAACGGGCCGTCGTTGGAAAAGAGAGAGAGGGGGGGAAAAGGGAGAGGGGGAAGGGGAGAGAGAGAGAGAGAGGGGAAAAAGAGGGAGAAGGGAGAGAGAGAGGAGAGAGAGAGAAGAGGAAGAGAAGTGAATAAAGATTCGCACCGATTGCCCCGGAGAAACACCCTTTTGGGAAATGCACACACTGCGGCATTACACACAAAAACAGATGGGAGCATAACCTCCCCCTTCCCCCTTTCCCCCAACCCCACCATGACCCCTTTTCGGGCATACGCGCTCCCCCTTCCTCTCCTCTCCTCTCTCCCCTTCTCTCTCTCTCACACACACCCAACACACACCACCCCACACCAGACACACAACACACACACACACACACATGATGATGCACGCTCACGCCCCCCGCCGCACGCGCGCACGCACGCGCACGCACACACACACCCCACACACACACACACACACACACACACACACACACCCCACACACCACCCCACACAACAAACAACACACACACACACACGCAGTTCGAGCGCGACAGTGAGACTCATGATTTTGGACACAGAAACTTTGTTGACCAAAATTTTGGTTTCATTTTTGGGGCAGGAGAAACCCATACTTACCCCTTACGCTTTCGCCCAATACAGGGTTTGAGAAATGC
>CM031625.1:54969723-54978168 GCA_018398815.1 Conus ventricosus
ATGCATTGCACTCTCTCTCTCTCTCTCTCTCTTCTGGTCTGCTCTATCAAATGGACATGGTTGCTTTTTTTCTTTTCCTTTTTTTTTCTTCATCAATTAGCAACTCTCTCTCTCTCACATCTCTCCTTAGTCCTTCCCCTGCAGACTCTATATGGTGCTAATGCTTCAACTTGGTTCTCTTCACTCCTCCTCTCATCTCTCTGCTCTTCTCTCAGGCAGAGCCTACTCCCCAGAACCTCTCTCTCTGTCTCTTTTTTTTTTTCCCCTCGTTCTCTCCCTCCTAGCTTTCTTATCCGTTCCTATCTGTCAAAAGGGTGAGTACCATTGGTCAAAATTTTTCCCGCCTTGTACCGAGGTTACCTCCCTCAAATTTCATTGGACATGCAAATCTTTCAAAGTCACATCTACCGGCCTTGCTCTCTGTGGTGGTCAATGGGTCATTTAATTAATTAGCTTGATTTCCCCCCCACCACACAATACCTTCCCCTTCCCTACTTAAACCCGGCGAGTCTGGCTTAACTGTAGGCACTGGTCTTGCAAATTAGCTGCATCAGTCTGACCCAGACGCCGAGATCCATCTGGCCAGACCTATTGAGACGTCGGTCAAGCCACTCAGTCTGTCTGCGGGACGGTGCCGTCTCCATAACGGACTAAAAATAGCTCTTCGCCGTGCCTAATTGGCTGACGCGACACATGAAGTCGTCTCCCTGGAAACCAGAATGTTTGAGTTTGGAACTTACGTCCATTTGAACTGGCTGGCGACTGACCACGAATTCGGTTTTTCTTTTTTTTTGTCCGTGACAATTTCCCCTTGCAAAAGACTATGCTCAGCATTGTCTCAAAACAACGGTCAAAAAAACAACAACAACCGAATTTGCTGACACCACAGCTACACGTGCAAGGTTTTTGCAATTTAATTTACAACAACGGTTTACAAATTATAAGCATATATCATAGTGAATATCCCCCCAATGGGTTTTCATTGACGTGCGCTTTTGCCTTATTTCAACTCATTTTTTCATAACCTCTGTGCGCCCTATGCAATTCCCCTACCTGCGGATTTGCCACCTTTCTCTTCACAACTACTATGAAGGGGCCCAATTTAATATGATCACGATCCATGACACCTCACTGAGGAATCTCCATCCTCACTTATCGCAAACAGTGCATTACTACACAAGCGACTGTATGCTCCAAACATAACTACGTTTACATGAACAAGTCTCACACAGAAATATGAACCATAGCCAAATGGGAATGAACCCATACCCACTCAATCTCACTGTAATCAACACATATTATTTACAAAGTAGCTATGCACCCGGATATGACTGACTTCCTATGAGTTGCAATTGCTAGACTACATGGCTTAAATAGTCAGCCTACATTCTGTCGACCTGGGATGTACTGAACTCGATACCTGTAGGGCTGCAGTGCCATTCCCCAGGCAGCACCCTGCTGTTTTTCAGCTGCGCCTCCTGCAGGAACTTGAGTGGTTGATGATCAGTCTCTATCACGAACTCTTTCCATACAAGTATTTGTGAAATTTCTGCACGGCCCACACGACAGCCAAAACACCCCTACTGTCTAGCCCTTCATACAGTGACACATCCCTGTATGACTCTTCTCCTGGAAACTCAGGCAACAAAATCTCCCTTCTTCTGCTGGGTCTCTTCACCTCCATCAATGATTGCTGCTGTGCCTATGTGCTGAGCCTCACGCTGAATATATTTGCGGAGGAAGTTCGCATGGAAAAGTTTTGGTTTCCCATTCACATCAATTGGGTTTAGTCCTGATTACCTTTTCAGTGATGGTGAATGGTCCTTTTTTAATGCATCAGCAGCTTTTTGTGATCTGTGGGAAGCAGTAACAGGACTTGATCTCCCACCTTGAGGGATTGCTTCCTCACCTTCTGTCATATTGCTTCTTCTGCACGACCCTAGCTCCTGCAAACTTTCCTTGCAACCTTACATGTCTCCTCTAGCCTATTGCGTAGGTCCACCACATACTGATAAGTGGTTTTTACCTCTTCTGACTCTGTTCTCCGGACCATAGCTCTTTGAGAATACACACTGGTCCCCTGACCGTCCGCCCATACAGCAGCTCAAATGGTGAAAAGCCTGTGCTCTCTGAGGGGCTTCCCTGTAGGCGAACAATGCCGCTGGAATGTAACGATCCCAATCTGCTGGTCTTTCCTCACAGAGTTTCTTTAAGATGCCCTTCAGCACACCATTGAATCTTTCCACCAAGCATTACATTGTGGGTGGTAGGGGGGTAGTGAGAAGCTGTGTGATCCCTAGCAGCTGTTGACCTCCCTCATCACGCTGAGGTGAACTGTGCCCCCCTGTCACTGAGAATTTGTGATGGCACACCCACGCGAGAAAAGATGTTACTAGCCCTTCAGCAACCTGTTGCGTATCTACGCCTTTCAATGCGATGCTTCTGGATATCTGGTCGCGTAGTCCACGAGCGTCAACACATACCTGTGCCCACCTTTGGAACAGGGCGGATTGGGCCAATCAGATCAACGGCCACTCTCTGAATGGTGTGTCAATTAAAGGGGGCTGTCTAAGAGGCGCCTTCCTCTTACCCTCTTGTGGCTGACCCTTTGACACACATCACATGACATGCAGAACCGCTTTATGTCTGCCATTGCCCTGGCCAGTGAAAATCATCAAAGATTCGGTCAGCTGATTTGCGGTGCCGAGATGACCCCCCATGAGCGATCGTGACCCACTGACATGACAGTGTCACGATAACATGCTGGTACCTCTAACTGAGTTGTCACCTTACCTGTCTTCCCTTGGTGAACACTCGGTACAACATCCCGCCTTTCACCAGAAATTCTGTCTCACCCCCTCTAACCACTGTTTCTCTCCACCTCTTGCCAACTCCCAAGACTTCACGAGCGAGGGTCTTGTTCCTGCACTGCCCTAAACTCATCAGGCGAACATCTATGCCTGATTCCTTGCTGGAACGACTACGGTTTATAACCTTTTCTCCTTCTTTGCTCCGTGTTTGAACTGCTGCCCTGTAGCAGTCAACAACTCAGGATCCCCCGGATCCTTGCACCTGGAATATTTCCAATGATCAAATCATAAAGGGGTTTCTCCATCACCAGCGCAGACAACTCGCCTGAGAAGTAAGGAGTACGTATTCTATCTTAGCAACTGGGAACTCCCCTCACAGTGCCATCGATTAGAGTACAGGTCTGGATTTGCCCTGTCAAATCCCTTCCTCGACCAGCGTTGTTCTTACTACACCACATGAAACAACCAGTGTCCCATAACACTTTCACCCTTGCTGGCCAATCCACCTTCTTCCACTGGTAATGAACCCCTCAGCCTAGTGCCCTCCATCCCTGACACTGACTGCTGTCCAGCACTAGCCATAGGCGCACTCCACCTCTTCAGATTGGATCCCCTTTTGGTTCCACTGCAGGTCGTTTCCCTTGGCGACCCTTATCAACCTCTTGCAAGGCTGCTGCCTTCTGGAACTCATGCGACATTCCCTCGCCACATGTCCCTTCTTGTGACAAAAAGAAACACCTATTGTCCTTTGTCTCCTTTCTGCCCCACCACTGGGTTTGCAGACTTTGCAGAAACTCCCTAGTCTCCTTGCACTCTTCTCATCTGTGCCCGGCACATGTTTCTCCTGCACTTAGTGCTCAAACGTGCCTCCCTATAAAACTCTGCTAACTTCAGCAACTCCCCTGCTGTCTCTGGCTGTCTCTCTTTCAAATGTATAATTAACTCTGGACTGCACCTGACAAAATCTGTACTTTCATAACCCGCTCTTTCAATTCAGCGAACTCCTTTCTCGTACCACTCAACTCTAAAC
Source organism: Conus ventricosus (assembly GCA_018398815.1). Lineage (NCBI taxonomy): Eukaryota > Metazoa > Mollusca > Gastropoda > Neogastropoda > Conidae > Conus > Conus ventricosus. The sequence continues at coordinate 54,973,564 of CM031625.1, forward strand.
CACTTCTCAAAATTAGTGATCTAAACGTGCACCAAATCTGAGTGTACGTTTCACCCGCTTGTAATCTAGCTGATCGAAATTTTTTCTAAACCCTCCTCTGTGAGGTCAAATCCCCTTTATCAAAGACTCCTTCACAGCACAAAATCAGATTGTTGGTCTGCTGGTAACGCAGTGAAAATCTGTAATGCCTTACCGTCAATAGCGCTGACAAAATGACTGCCCACTCTTCTGAAGGCCAACCCTGACTAGTAGCAAACGTTTCAAAACGACTGATGTACGCATCAATCGAATCTGTTCCCTTTAGAGAATTTTGGTAACTTTGGTCGGGGGGCATAACTGCGCACAGGGTCACTGGAAACTGAACTACCATCATCGGTGGTCTCCCTCTGTATTCTCACTCTCTCTAACTTTTAATTGGATCCTTAATCCTTCTGTTTCCTGCGTTGTGTTAGCCTGAATCCTTATTCTTTCTGTTTCCTGCGTTTCGCTAGCTTTAACCCCTTTCCCGCTTGCTAATGCTATTCTTACTGCGACACGGCATCTTTCCACTCGCTCATCTCTTTCCATCTTTTGTTGGGTTTCAACGAATGCTCACAACTCCTCTCCCGAGTAGCCTAAATCACGAGCGACGCTCACAAGTAGTAAAGTTGTTCAATAGGGGTGTTCTTTTCGTCCGCCATTATATCTCTTTTTTTTTTTTAACAAGATTTTATACTACGACAGCCAAACTGGTGGTTACCGACACGAGTGACGCAATAGCACAATCTTATGAATGATAATATTAGCTTGGGACAACGTAATTAGTTTTTATAAGACGCCTAGTGCCTGACCAACTGTGAGAGCGAATTATAGGCAATCTGTGCGAAATAAGTACTCTGGGGCTGAAATGCCAAGCCTAGTGTTGGGCTATCTTGGAAGCATGCCAAGCCCAGTATTTAACTATCTTGGAAACTACAGTAAGACACTACCTTGTCTTAGGATTACAATACTTGAATCCCACCCCGCTTCCTCTGAGAAGTTGAACATTATAATAAACGGGCCAGAATATCCCGGCAGGCTCGCCAATAAATTGTCAACCTCAGGGTATGTCAGTGGAGGAAGGACTAGCGCACAGGCCCAAACAAAACTCACAGCTTGCTTACAATCTCATTCATATATCATGCATTCGTCAAATCAAACCACTAGTAAAGCCTAAATCACGAGCGACGCTCACAAGTTGTTCAATAGGGGTGTTCTTTTCGTCCGCCATTATATCTTTTTTTTTTTTTGAAAAGATTTTACTACTACGACAGCCAAACTGGTTGTTACCGACACGAGTGACGCAATAGCACAGTCCTATGAATGATGATATTAGCTTGGGACAACGTAATTAATTTTTATAAGACGAGAGGAGGAGTTTTTTTACTACACATAATCATGGAAACAAACATCAATGCGCATGGAGTCAAACAAAATAAAACATTCTCTCTTTCCTTGAACTTCACAAAACCATTTATCTAAATCATCATAACTAACCCGGGTTATAAATAGATTTCTACTTTACTGGCCAGGTGATCTTAAACTATTTACGAATCACTGTCTTTCCTTTTCTTCTTTTTTTTTTTCCTTTTCACTGTCACTTTCACAAACACCAGTCACGACACAACTGCTGGCATGGTCAGGTTGGACCGCCGGCACTGGTCAGGTTGGACTGCTGGCACTGGTAGGTTACTGGCGTTGGCCTGTGGTTCTGCCTGATGAAAGTGGCGTTGCCAGGTATGAGGTCGACCCGGTTCAGATTGAACAGTGACTACTAGGCATCGATTGTTTCTTTCTTTTCCTGCGCTAACGCATTGCACTCTCTCTCTCTCTCTCTCTCTTCTCTCTCTCTCTCTCTCTTCTCTCTCTCTCTCTCTCTCTCTCTCTCTCTTCTCTCTCTTCTGTCTGCTTATCAAATGGACATGGTTGTTTCTTTCTTTTCCTTTTTTTTTCTTCATCAATTAGCAACTCTCTCTCTTCACACATCTCTCCTTAGTCTTCCCCTGCAGACTCTATATGGTGGGTAATGCTTCAACTTGGTTCTCTTCACTCCTCCTCTCATCTCTCTGCTTTCTCTCGGGCAGCGCCTATGCCCAGAACCTCTCTCTCTGTCTCTTCTTTTTTTTTCCCTCGTTCTCTCCTCCTAGCTTTCTTATTCCGTTCCTATCTGTCAAAAGGGTTTAGTACCATTGGTCAAAATTTTTCCTGCCTTGTACCGAGGTTACCTCCCTCTAATTTCATTGGACATGCAATCGTCAAAGTCACATCTACCGGCCTTGCTCTCTGTGGTGGTCAATGGTCATTTAATTAATTAGCTTGATTTCACCCCCCACACAATACCTTCCCCCTTCCTACTTCAACCGGCGACGTCTGGCTTAACTGTGGGCGCTGGTCTTGCAAATTAGCTGCATCAGTCTGACCAGATGCCGAGATCCGTCTGGCCAGACCTATTGAGACGTCGGTCAAGCCACTCAGTCTGTCTGCGGGACGGTGCCGTCTCCGTGACAGACTAAAAAATAGCCTCTTCGCCGTGCCTAATTGACTGATGCGACACATGAAGTCGTCTGCCTGGAAACCAGAATGTTTGAGTTTGGAACTTACGTCCAATTGAACTGGCTGGCGACTGACCACGAATTCGGTTTTTCTTTTTTTTGTCCGTGACACACGTGCTGGTTAAATGTCAACATTTTGCTGAAAACTTGATGGTTGGGTGGTGATGAGAAGAATTCAATAAAACTCAAAATGTAATTAGACGATGATCAATATTCCTAACTTAAAACTATTTGTCAAGGGGCGTGAAACCTCTCACAAAAGGCATTAAACGCTTGGAGGCAAAGGGACGTTGTACGTAGTATACAAATAGGTAATAGACCAATTAACCAGGGTACCTTACCCATCGCACACGGCCGAACTGTGTGACGGAGGCCGAAGTGGTCAGATGACAGATGACACTAGGAGAGAGTTCGGACCTGCCCGGTGGCAAAAGGGGGAAGGGATGTAACCACTACGACCTCGGCGCTCCAAGTGAGCACTAAATGCTCAGTCAGCTGAGGTTCTTTTGTAAACAGTCAGTGAAGAGCAGGAGTCTTGGATTCGTTTGGATGGTATTGCCGTGGGTCACTGTGTTGGTTCTATTGTCAGGCTGGTTGAATGCGTGTGGAGGTTGTCGTAGCCCTCTTTAAGATAATTACTGTGTTAAGTGATCCCCGAAGTCGGCGGGAAATTTCCATGTCCATCTGGTGCTAAGTGTTTGTTTGCTAATCAATTTGGTAGAGATGTGTGTAAATGCTGATGTGTGGGAGAATGTAGCGAATGGAGAATTCAGGGTACTTGTGAACTAGGGGTTTGAGAAGCAGCATGGACAAAGGCATGGCCCAAAGGGGAATCCTTTGTGTCCCTCCCTATATAAACTGAGGGAGAACAACGTGGGAGAACAACACCAGGAGAGAGAGAGAGAAGGCAGTGGAGAGAGAGAGAGGGGAGAGGAGTGGGCAGGACAGAGAAAGGGTCGAGAGAAACGTGGTCTGGGAGATAGAAGAGACAGCAAGGTCTTAGAGTTAAAGACAAGCTGGAAGAGAAGGAAACTAAGTTTGAAGCCCAGAGGTGGGTGAAGACAGACAAACTGAATTTGAACCCAGAGGTGGGTGAAGAAGACGAAGAAGAAGAGTTCTACGTCGAGATCCCAGAGACGACCACGAAGACCCAGTCCTGAAGCCTGGAGCCAGTCAACCAAGGGCATCACCATCAAGCAGTGCTGAAGAAGACGTGAAGAGACTTTTTTCAAGAACTGTGGTGTGGTGTGAAAGCGTGGTTGTGTGTGTGAAAACCTGGCCAGGTAAGAAGTCATTTTATTATAACCCGGGATTAGGATGTATTGATCTTTTATGTTTTGATATTTCATTGTGTGTGATTTGATTGTACATGATTAATTATAAGTAGCATAGAAATTGTATTTCTTGTTCTCAGTCGTGTTAGGAGAGAAACGAATGCGTTACATCCCATTCCCAGAGAGAGGTGAATGTTTGGTGTGCGCATGAGTGTGCATATGCGTGTATGAGTGCAAAGATAACCTTGGTGTGTTAAGCCTGACTAATAATACATCAACTTAGTGCACTTAAGCAATACCATCACGATTTCCCCCATCCTGGACACTAGTGACAGCTCCTAAATGGTACTGTCAGTGATTTGGGAATCGGCACTGAATCGAAATATTATTCTGTGCACTAAATTAGTGCAGACAAATGTTCAGGAGTCTGGAGACTAGGATCGACAGAAATCAATAATCTGGAGTAGAGACTCCATAACAAATACACACTTAGAATTCGAAGTCAAAAAATCTACATGCAAAAAGTATGTGCCGAATGTTTCATCAGATCTTAAGTTGACTTTTAAGGGGACGGAGGGAAGGGGAGAGGGTGGCAGACGGGGAGCAAACACGGGGGGTGGGAGTGGGGGTGGGTGGGTGGGGTGTCATGGTCGCCATGTGTGTGCAGTCTGTGTGTGTTTTGCTCGCAATATGTGCATTCCAAATGAGATGTCCAGCTTGAATCAGTGAACGTGAATCTCTCTCTCTCTCTCTCTCTCTCT
>CM031625.1:54978268-54988268 GCA_018398815.1 Conus ventricosus
TACTTACACCTGATGCTCTCTGTCCAATACTGAGTCCAAGAAATCACAGTCCCACGTGCTGGTTAAATGTCAACATTTTGCTGAAAACTTGATGGTTGGGTGGTGATGAGAAGAATTCAATAAAAATCAAAATGTAATTAGACGATGATCAATATTCCTAATTTAAAACTAGTGACAGCTCATAAATGGTGCTGTCAGTGATTTGGGAGTCGGCACTGAATCGAAAGATTATTCTGTGCACTAAATGAGTACAGACATCTGTTCGGGAGTCTGGAGACTAGGATCGGCAGAAGTCAATCATCTGGAGTAGAGACTCCATAACAAATACACACTTAGAATTCCAAGTCGAAAATCTACATGCAAAAAGTATGTGCAGAATGTTTCATCAGAATCATAATTTGACTTTTAAGGGGACGAGGGGAAGGGGAGAGAGTGGCAGACGGGGAGCAAACACGGGGGTGGGGATGGGAGTGGGGTGGGTGGGTGGGGTGTCATGGTCGCCATGTGTGTGCAGTCTGTGTGTGTTTTTCTCGCAATATGTGCATTCCAAATGAGATGTCCAGCTTGAATCAGTGAACGTGAATCTCTCTCTCTCTCTCTTCATCTCTCTCTCTCTCTTCTCTCTCTCTCTCTCTCTCCTCTCTCTCTCTCTCTCTCTCCTCTCTCTCTCTCTCCCCTCCCTAACATACAGTCCGTTCTTGTGACAAATGGTATTTCAATGTTCTAAGTTTGTTAAATGCTTGTAAAATGTGTGGTTATAATGTCTTGGGGTTCGATTCCCTGATTTAAGTTCAGACACGTTTATTTAGTATCGAATGATGAGTTGTGAGATGTTTAGGCGCATTAAGTGTTGTTTGGGGTGTTATTTTGATTGGCAATATATTCTTCCAAATATCGGATGGAGACACAAGCCAGTGTTGTGTGCATATAGGTAGAAATCTTATTCTAGGGACTACCAGTGTCATGATATTAAATGTGTGTTAGTCGGCACGAAGGAGATACAAAAACAAGGAGAGAGAGAGAGAGAGAGAGAGAGAGAGAGAGAGAGAGAGAGAGAGAGAGAGAGAGAGAGAGAGAGAGAGAGAGAGTACGAATACAAAGATGTATTCAGATGAAGACCAGGGCCTCACACTGAAGGGCGATACCTGCAATACACATGTTGTAAATATAATCATGAAAACGAATGTGCATGAAAAAGCAAGTATATATGCACAATAGAATAGTGTTAAGAGTATACAATACACAGCCTTTTCTGTGCTTCATGAATATACAGAGCAAGATTTAAGAGAACGCTTTCATGTCTTGATGCTGGGAGTACGTTTAGTCTAACATTACATGGTTCAGAATGATACTATGACTTTATGAATTTTACTCTAAGGTCCTAAAAAGCAGGACAGCAGAAAAGCAAATGGACTTGGTCTTCCTTGGCCAAATTACATAAGCAGCATAGGATTTCATTTTCACTGATGGTACTGTCCCTTAAACGATGACACGCAATGTCAGAAACACCAAATCGAAACTTACGTAGTGCGCTCTTAACATATCTATTCATCTCCATTTTAAGGAATGGTTCTATCATATGCGTTGTTTTAAACAGTCTGCATCGCGCAAATCCGTCACTGCTATAGATGTGGTTGTGCCAGTCCTGTCATCTGTAGTCAATTGTTCTTTGTTTAAAACATTTCAAAAACCCTGATGCATTTTCAAGTCCCTGGTTGTCCCAGACATAAGCAAAGCCGTATGAAGATTATGTACTGACGAACATTAGTAGCCCATGTCTTCTTGCCATTACAAGTGAGATTTCTCAATATCTTGTAAGCTCTAAAAGGTGTTTTGTTTTCTTCCATTCTGGTTATCTTCTTCTTCTTCCCGAGAAGCCACCGCAATCATCCTGTTGATTTTCAGCCATTACTTAATACATTTCAACAACGAATTCACTTAAATCGGATATCGTCCAAGATCACTACAAACAAAATCATTCGGTGTTACGATTGTCTACATTTAATTTTGTTTTCATTGCATGCAGATGGACATTTTCTATTTCAAATCTTTCTCTAGAGCCCAAATGTCCGCTCCATACTGTAACACTGGCTGCACCTGAGAGTCTAACAACTTTGAGAAAACTGAAAACGCATTACAACTCAGTTGATATAAATTGTGTAGTATAACAAAGACTGCTCTCTTTGCTCTTTTTGAAATATCTTGCAATCCCAAAGTGAGACATGATATACCTATGTGGGTGTTTCTGGTGATGTTGTATCGAATGCGTATGTTGTAGAATAGTTGAAGGTGAATTTAAGACATAAGTTCGTGAGGAAGTTTTGCTTGTTTTGCATTGAACGATGTGTGGGTACGGTAAAAGCTTTTTTTTTAATTTAAAAAACATAACTGCTTATACGTCATGTTAAAAAAGAGCCTTACTGGATTATTGCATGGTATCAGTCGAATTCAAGTTGCTCATTTAGAGGATGTATGTTGAGCGCATGTAGCTTTTCATCTGTTCTTAGAGAGAGAGAGAAGAGAGAGAGAGAGAGAGAGAGAGAGAGAGAGAGAGAGAGAGAGAGAGAGAGAGAGAGAGAGAGGGGGGGAGAGAGAGAGAGAGAGAGAGAGAGAGAGAGAGAAGAAGAAGAGAGAGAGAGAGAGAGAGAGAGAGAGAGAGACAATGACAATAACAATGACAATGACAACCTTTAATGTCAACAGCATAGGAGCCTTAATGACATGGGGTCCACTGTCTATGAAGTAAAGAAAGGAAATCATTATTAATGGTTTTGCTACAAACCTCTGTAGCGAAAATTCCTTTATCTACCACATTCATTTTCTAGAATAAGCATAGATTATATGCTCGTTTTCGTCAGTATGATTCAAACTTAAGAAAACGACTGTCAAGACAAAATCAAAACTTCAGACATTAACCAAAGTAGCATTAAACAATATATGTCATGAACATTGAATAGCTTTGTACTCAAAGCAAAAGCTGTCTAGTTTTAGACGCTTCGGCAATAAATTTAGCCAGAGATCTTAAGAGCTCTTCATCATCCATCATTAACACTTCAGAAACACTTTGTCTGTTTATAAAAGGCGCCTGAAATAATTTGCATTTTCTGCGAACTTCATTGTATGCAGCACATTTGAAAAGAAAGGGATATTCATTTTCCACAGCATTCATTGTACACACCTTACATACGTTATCGGTTTGTAACCCTTGCATAAACCAGACTTTATTTGCATTTAAACCTAAAGTTCTAGTTGTAAATCTAGCGAGCATATCTCTATGCCATTTACGAGTTATAACTAGTAAATACTTTTCTGGTTGCAGGTTGCTGTTAAATTCAAGAAACCAGTCATACTTTTCTTTTCCTTCCATCTGTGAGTGCCAGTTTTGCTGAAATATACATATTAGCCTATCTTTCAGTTCCGAAATAAACAATTTATCATCTCCCACTTCCTGACTTAACCAAACTATGCCAAACCCGTTTTCAGTAAGAACATGTTTTACCTTTGTCACCCAGTTGCATTTTCCTGTTTCATGCTGTTGTAACAGCATCTCATATGCTTGTCGACATAACCTAGTCAATGGTAATTTTAACAATCTTAGCCAATATCTTATGCATTTCAGTTGGGTGCGTATATAAAGTGTGTATCTGCCTGCTTCTCCATATACCATTTTGTTTGAGGAATGCAATGGGATATTCATGAAGCGTTTAATTGCAAATGTGTGAACTTTTTCCATTAGGAAGTTATCAGATAAACCCCAGACTTCTGCAGCATACGTCAACATGGGCTCAATTTGCGAATCAAAAAGTTTCCAAAATATCGACGGTTCAGTTGTATTTAGTTTCCTTAATGATCTTAGTATTTGTACCACTCCCTTTTTCCCCTTTTTATACATTTCTGACCACCCCATATTAAGACTTAATTTAGTTGTAAATATCATTCCTAGGTATTTATAGTTATTTGTTACTTTTATTTCTTCTTCCCCGTAGTACGATTTTTCATGTCTGGACAGGTGACCACCCATCCTGAAGATCATGCCATTTGTTTTTTCAAGATTAATCGTTAACTGCAGTCTGTCAGCTTCCTTTTTCAAAATGTTAAGTTGATTTTGGAGACCAACAACTGTGTCAGAAAGAAGAATAACATCATCTGCGAACAACATCAGGAAGACTTCAACAGCATTCGGAATCATTTGTATACCGTGTCTGCCTCCTTTACTAATTTCAATTGCTAATTCATTAATGAAGAATGAAAATAACTGAGGACTCAATAGGCATCCTTGTTTTACACCTCGTGGGCAACTAAAAATTTCTGAATACATACCCTTATCACGGACACAAGACAAGACTGAATCATATATTCCTCTAAGAGCTTTGTACATTTTCCCGTTAATTCCTGATTTTCTCAAAATGTTCCATAAAATATTTCGGTTCACAGAATCAAATGCCTTTTTAAAGTCTACGAAAGCCACATAAAGTTTACTGTTTTGTAGCAGATATTTCTGCACCATCGCATATAACGTAAAAATATGGTCCACTGTACTATAGTTTCTCCTAAAGCCTGCCTGTTCTTCTATTATCTTTTCTTCATTTCCAGACCACACAGTTAATCTTCTGCTTAATATGTATGTATATAATCTTACTAACAATACTTGTTAAAGCTATTCCTCTATAATTGTCTGGCGTATTTATGTCTCCCTTTTTATGGATTGGAACGATGATTGATTTTGACCATTCTTCTGGAAAATTCCTTTTTCAAAAATAAAATTAAACAAAGCTACAAGGAAATCAAGTAGAGTTGGATTTGCATTTTTAAACATTTCACTAACAATTTTATCTGGCCCGGCACTCTTTCCATGTTTTAACTTATGTATACCACTAATAACTTCTTGTCTGGTAATAGGGTCATTAAATAATGGCTCTTCTTCGACTTCATCAATTAAGTCAGCCGATTCCAAATCTTCCTGATCATGACTATCAAAGTTGTTAAACACATTAAAAAAGTGATCATACCACTGCTGACAACTGATTTCATTGTATACGATACTTTTCTTATTTATTGTTCTTATAGCTGACCAAAATTGTTTCGGGTTGTTTGTTGACTGTTTCAATTCATTAATTTTGTTTTCATCCCATTTCTTCTTTTTTACTTTTTTGAGGTCAGAGTACTCTTTTCTTTCTTTAACAAAGGCCTCCTTTTGCGCTGTTCTGTATTCTATTGATTTATTTCCCCGAAAACTTTTGAAAAGTTTTCCCCCCTTTTTTATGTTTACTTCATATAAAACCATCATTGTTTTTTTTCTCATTATCCCCCCCATCTTTTTTTTTTTTTTTTTTTTTTTTTTTAATGCAACATTACAAGATTTGACGGCCGCAAAAAAAGGACTGCGCGAGACCAAATTACAACTATTCCGTTGCAACAGAAAAAGAAACTAAAATAACAAAAACAGTAATTGATTTTCCATTAATATTTTTATTCTACACATAAACAAAAACCTTGCACACCAACACACAAACCACACACACAACACACACACACACAACACACCCCCCACACACACACCAAACACACCCACCCCAAACCCCACAACCACACACACAACACAAAAAGAGAAAGGCGAGAGAGAAGGCAAACAATATCCCAAATAGTCATGCAACTAAGGTAAAAGGGGCCACCCCTGTATCAAATGCATCCCTATGGTTTGAAAAGGAGAAGAGCGAAAAAAGGGTTCAGAATTAACTTGGGGGGGTGGAAAAACAATACGTTTTCTTTTCTCTTTACCTTCCCCCCCCCTTTAAATTTTTTATTTTAGATCGAGGCAGTCTCCATTCAAAAAAAAAAATTTACAAGGACTTTTAAAATTTAATTTTAAGTCACAAAAAACATTGTTGTGTTTGAAGTGATTTTTTTTTTTCCCCTTTTTTTCCCCCCTTTTTTTCTCTCCCCTTTTTTTAAACGCTGTTTATAGAAAGAAAATTGGTTTATATGTTTTCAGGTGTTTTAAAAATCGTTAAATTATGTTAATTTTGCGTTTTTTCTTCAATTTTATATCTGGCTTTTAAAATTGTTTTGGGAAAAAAATTTTACTAAAGATTTTTTCCATTTTGCACTAAAAATAAAAACACTTGGCAAACATTACAATAACTCAGACAGAACCCATTTTTAAGACACCCCTCCGAAAATTACAAGTTCACATAAAAATTCCAACTTATGGGGTTGTTCATTTTTCACAATATTTTTTTTGAGGATTTCCAAAAATTACTTCATTTTTGAAATTCCATAAAAAAAGGGTTAAAAGGAATCTTTTTCCCTATTACAAAATAAACATGTAGGTATCGGAAACCCCCATTTTTTCAAAACAAATTTAGTGGGAATAATTCGGTGTATGATTCCTTTTGCAACCATTTCGTTTTACACCCTTGATTTTATGATTTTATAAAATAATTTTTCCCAAAAAATGAGGGTTCTTTTTTCGACCATTTGAGCAGCGTTTTTTTTTTTGGGTTGGGTTTAAAGTTTTTCAAAATATCTTTTTTCTCCTTTTTGGTGTTTGTTATAATTTTCAATGCATTGGGACATCAGGGATTAATTGTTTTTGTTTTTTTAATTTGTTTTCCCCTTTTTTTCTTAGGTATTTTTTTTTTGACAAACCCAAAACCCTGTAGTAAAAAGTAAACAGCAATTTTTGTACTTAAAATAAATTCTTATGTTTAAAAAATTTTCCCCGTTTTCTTTCAGAAAATCCTGAGGGAATATATTCCTTCTTAATTACATTGTTTTGTTATGAAAATTTCCTTTTTGATTTTTTTTTGTAAAAACAGGTTCTTAGCACTCAAAACATTTTTGGCGTATATGGGGGCAAAAGTTCTATATGCTTTGAAAGTATGGCCCAAAAAAGGGTTTAAAATGTTGAAAATTTAAAACCGTACAGGGCCGGAACATTAAAATTTTTTAAAAAAAAGGATACATTTCAACTCAATATGTACCCTTTATGTTCGCTTTTTATATTTTCCACCCATAAAGTTTCAGAGAATATTATATTTAAATACGGGATGTTCAACCACCTTGTTGTAAAATTTTTACTGCCTTTTTTACAAATCCTGCCCTTTTTTCCATTCCAAAAATTAAAACATAACTTTTGGAGTTTTTGTACAAAATGGTAGGTGGATAGGTAGTAAAATCCAAGATCTTATTTAGACAAAATTAGAGATTTTTAACACACTACTCTCCCAATTGGGGAAAATGGTTTTTTGTGCCCAAATTTTTTAAATAACATTTTAATTGCAAATTTTTTCTTGTAGTTTAGGGTTTCACAATATTTAAATCTTGAGTAAAAATTCCCATATTTTAAATTTTTGGGGGTTTTCCTTTCATTTTCAGGGGGGGCAAATACTTTTTTTTCTTTTATTTCCACCAAATGTTTGTTTTTTATCAAGTTCAACAAGGCCGAAATCTTGCTGAATTGTTGGGATAAATATGGATGGGTTAAATGTTTCTTCGCCCCCCTCATTGAAAACTCTGTTTCTGCAAACTGCGAAATTTTTGTTCAATTTATTTATCTTTATTCCTTTTATATCTTTGTCTTTCCCTGATCAGATAGCCAAAAATTTTTCCCCGCACAGGGCAAAAAAAATATGGGGAGATAGGGTCTCCTGTCTCAACCCCTTTCACTTTAAACCTTGTGCGTGGGCCATTTATACTAACAGTTATTTGTTTTATAAAAGTTTCAATCCAAAAGGGAAACACCCTCTCAAAACCTAGCTTTTAAACTTTAAAAATAAAATCCAATAATGAGTCAAAGGGCCCTTTTTAAAATCAAAATAAGTAGTAAAGGGGATTTTTCTCTGTAGATAGTTTTAAACAAAAAAATATTAATCAAAAATTAAACCTAAATCATTAGTTATGAAACCCCTCTGATCCCCATTTATAAGTGTTGGTAGGGTTTAATTCTATTGGCAAAACACGAGTCCAGGGAAATTTTTCAAAAAAAAAAAAAGATCAGGTCGCCAAATTTTTTTTAAATTCCTTAGATTTTTCGCCTTTTGGGGGAAAAATTTTAGACCCCTTCTTTTGTGTTAAAGAAAGTTCTCCATTTTAAATCTTTATTTAGTGCCCCCACTAAAAGGCCCGTTGTTTAAAAAATTTAAAGAAATTTACCGAAATTCGTGCCAGGGCTTTTTCCCTTTTTTTATTTTTTTCGAACTTTTGGGTTTCCCCTATTTTTTGGGGCCATTTAACATTGTTCCTTTTCTTGTGTAATTTTTGGGGAAATTTTATTTTAACCAAATTTTACTGCACAATTTTTCATTCTTCCCCCTTTCAAATTTCTAATATTTTCCTTATTTAAAATTTTTTGGCGTTATTAACTTTATCCTTTGTTTAATTTTGTATTTGTTTTTTCTAATGTTTTTTTTCCCAAAACCAAAAAAATTTGAAATTTTTTTACCCCTCAAACCCCCTGTTTTGTCTTAAAAAGTACACCTTTCCCTTTTTCCTATCTTAAATTTTTTTCAACTCCCCTGATTTTTTCCCTATAGTTTTTTTATTCTTTCGTTTTTATGGCCATCTTTTCAAAAGTTTTGAAATCTTTTTAGAGTTTTTTTTCATTTCTTAGTTTTCTTTTTTTCATCGTGGCTAGGATGTTTTTTTTCTTATTTTCATTATTAGAAAATCAAAAAAATTTTTCTGAAATTTTAAGTTAATTTACCTTTTTTCTATTTTTATCAATTTTTTCCTTTTTTGAGTTATTGCGGGTTTTTTTGTAAATTTATGATTTTGTTAAATTTTTTCCCCATATTTTACCCTTTAAAAAGAAAAATTTAAATTTCCAAAAGTTGTTTTTTTCATTTTTACCAAATTTTTTTTGCTTAATTTAGGATGTAGAACGTATCCGGGATGTTCAGCATCCAAAATACCATACAAAAAATAGTAACAAAAAAAAGTCTAGTTCTTTTCTTAAGTGGTGTTGGCTTTTCCAAGTGTAGCGCCCACATTTAATGGCTCTTCTCGAAATTTTTCAAACCCAAATTTATCTTTTTTCAAGTGCTTTTTGCTTCGGGTTTTTTTCATGTATATAATTTCAAATAACAATGGTTGGGTTTAATACAATATCCGTCACCAAATGAATTAAATTTTTACTTTTACAAAACCCTTTAAGTTTCCCCCAAGTGAATTTTAAAAGTCGGGTTTCCTTTTTTGGGCCATAACATTTACCCAAAAAGGAAAACTTTAAAAGCGTAAATGATACCAATAAAATTTCCCTTTTACACGATGAACTTTAGTTATTTTAAATTAAAAGTTGTTTTTAAAAGAGAACGCCCCTTCTAGAGTTTATTTATAAGACCCAAAAACCCCAAAAAAAAGCCCATTCAGAGTTTACTTTTTTTAGTTTTTCACTAAATGGTATCTTGCAGAAAAAATTGAAAATTTTTTGTTTCGATAAAGGAAATCCCCCCTTTTTTTCATATCCCCAATCCCAAGTTTTGAGACGCAATTGTTAAATTCCCTTTTTAGTATATACCTTTTTGTAAATTTTGCAAAAATAAAAATGATTTTATCGTGAAAACCCGGGGATAAGTATTGAAAAAAGAGAAAAACAACATAAAATATTCAAGAATTTCCCCGTAACAATGACTTTTGACATAACGTAAAAACATCCAGAAAAGTAAGTCCTTTATCTCCCTAAACCCCCTCTAAAAAAAAAGCAAAAAAAAACAAAAAATTTTAAAAATAAAAATCAAAAAGCAAAAGGAAAAAAATAAATTCCTCTGACGGGCAATGGCGAGCGAGAGAAACAGGGCACACCTTTTTAAGAACAATCCATAAGGAGGTAAGGAAAAGTGGACAACTAACTTTAGGTTTTTTTTAAAAACGATTCAGTTTTGCGCTGTGGTGAGGTGCGCGCGGCGCGCCGCAAGGCGCGAACCCCCCGCAGGCACACGCGCCCCGCCCCAAACAAGGGGTTTACCGTGGCGAAAGCCATGATTTCTGATCGACTTTACAT
>CM031625.1:54990768-55024132 GCA_018398815.1 Conus ventricosus
GCGTGAATGCAGGTCGAGGAAGCGTTTGATTTTGGAGAGTTGATAAACTTTCTGTGAAACTTTTTTGCATAGTGAGGTTATGTGAGCTTGCCAACTCATATTGTTATCAATTGTTATTCCTAGCACTTGAGGCATGTAACCTGTTCAACGGGTTCATTTTTAAGATGTACAGGAGGAAACTTAAGAGTGAGATTTTGTCTTTTTTGCCTGGTTGTGATAAGCATGGATTTAGTTTTTTGAGGTGTGAAGCGACATGTGATTTAGTTCAGTCCATTTCACGAGATCATTCGCACTTTCTTGTAAAGTTTGTGCAAGAACAGTAACATCAGAATGATTTGTGTAGATTGTTGTGTATCAGCAAAAAGTTCACAGGTGGATGTGATATGTAGAGGGAGATCATTGATGTAAATTGTGAATAATAAGGGACCCAAGATAGAGCCTTGTGGGACGCCATAGGAAAGTGTTTGAAATGAAGAGAAGGTTGTATTAATTTTCAACATTGTTGCCTATTTGTGAGATATGAGTGAAAAAGCGTAAGAGTTCTTGTTGATAAGCCATACAATTTTAATTTTCTAAGAAGAAGGTTGTGGTCTATCACATCAAATGCTTTTTTGAAATCAATAAATAGGACACCACAATATTTGTTGTTGTTAATGCTGTTTAGCCAGTCATCAACCAGGTTGATTAGTGCTGTGTGGCATGAATGGTTGTGTCGGAACCCGGACTGTCTTGGATGAAGCAAGTGGTATGTATTAAGGTGGTGTAATGTGTGTTTGTTTAGTTTTTTTCCCAAAGGTTTGGAAAGAGTGGAAATGATTGAGATTGGTCTGTAGTTTGCAGGGTCTGAGCTGTCACCTGCTTTGTAGATAGGAATGACTTTTGCTTTTTTGAAACTATTGGGAAAATGATTTTTGTCGATACATAGATTGAAGACGTATGTCAACGTATCTGCAATTGTGGAGCTGATAGTTTGAGAATTTTGCCGTCTAGGCCATCACCCCGCAGGTACTTGACCGTTTTAGGTGCGTTAGGTAGTGATAGACTTCTAATACTGTTATTGGGGGAATATAAAGTTCAGACGTGATGTTTTTATCATGGCATATTGTTTCAGTTTTTGAAGGTCGTTTGATCTTGAAGAATCAGCCGTGACAACTTTATTGGCTATAGTGCAAAAGTGGGTGTTTAGCTGTTCGACAGAGATGTCTTTAATTATAGTTGATTTTGAAGAAGATTGATTGTTTGTAAGCTCGTTAATAGCTCTCCATACCAATTTTGGGTTCTGATTTGATGAAATTAGTTCTCGATAGTATTTCGTTTTTTCTCTGCGCTTCTGTGAATTTATTGCATTTCTCAGTATTCTAGATTCTCTTCATAGCCATGTTGTTTAAGCAGATCTCTAAGATAACCTGCCTCCCGTAACTCTTTAGTGTACCCTGCCGGTTTGGGATTATGTCGTACTTAATCGTTTTTAGAGGGGCGTGTTTATCATATATTTCTGTAAATGTTTGATCAAAATTCCACAGCAACATCTGGATCAGTTATGTTGTAACGGATGAGAGATTTGAGCTAAGCAAGTCATGTAGAAATCTTGGTTGTTAAGTTTGTAAAGCAACGGTAGGTTATTGCCTTGGGAATTTTTACTCCTTTTTTGGACATGTGACACACACTGGGTAATGATCACTACAGTTTAGAACAGGGACACAGGCTTCTGCTATGTTAGTTTTATCTGAAAACATAAATATGGTCGATAGTGTCTTTGAGTTTGGTTTTGACTCTCGTTGGAGATTCGATGAGTTGATGCAGGTTAAACAGATTGAATGCTTGCGTCCATTGATTTTGCGCTTTCAGAAGGTCTGTGTTAAAGTCTCCCAGTAAAATAATTTCCTTGGATTCTAGTGAGACTGCATCCATCATCGGAATAAATTTGTCGACCCAGTTTACTCTTTCAGATGGGTTCCTGTAGCAGAATCCAACCAAAAGGGAAGGGTTTCTTTTCAGCTTAACTTCTATCCAGACACATTCTACACCGTTACGTTCTAGGTGTAGAAGTCGTTTGAAGCTAAGGGTTTCGCTGATGAAGATAAGAAGACCCGTCTCTTTCGTTTGTGCAGGATCTTTCTGGATTACGTTATATCTGGAATAGCTACATCATTGTCGGTAATGTGTGTAGTTAATCTGGATTCAGAGAGCCCTAAAATATGAAAAGGTTTACCATGATTCCAAATCAGTGTTGAGATATCTGATGTCTTGTTAACTGCATGTTGGATATTAAGGTGACAGATTCGAAGTCCTTCTTTGCATGGCCATACAGACTGGTTCTTGTCATTTGTAGTTGTGCACTGATGTGATGATAGTAGGAAACGATTTCGCACGTTAACTGACTTGGGGTTTGTCTGATCAAGGAACACAATAAGATCACATAAAAGGGAGGGAAAATGGGTTTGGTTTACACACTGTGACAACTTTGGGAAACCAAAAAAGTATGAGAAGAAAAGAAAATCTTCACAGTATTATGTCAGTAAGCTCCTCGATCAGATGGTACTGATGGATACACTTTTCTGAAAGGAAAATGTACAGTCACTCATAAAGGAAGTAAATTTTAAGCAAAATTACAAATAAGGGGATAGAAGGAGAGGGAAAAAAAAGAAGTAAAACTGAAGGCAAAAAATGCAAAGAATCAACACTAGAGAATGTAAATATCTTCGTTCAAGCTCACCCATGTTATTCTGCCCGAAAACCCCTTTTTCACATACAAATCACGTCTTCTCATGCCCGTTTTGGCCAAAATTAACACCTGTTTTTAAAACAAAATTAACACACAAAACCCTCTAAAATTGACGTTAAACAGTACTTTAAAAACGGGGGTTTCCGTGCAGAATAACATGGGTGATCTTGAACAAAGATATTTCATTCTCTCCAGGCACATAAAAATTAACTAAAAATGTATATGGCTTGACAATCTATCCAGGCCGCTTCTAATCAATATTGGTTGCCGAGGCTGCTTTTCACAGTCCGTTGCACACACGGGAGGCCTGAGCCATATACATTTTTAATCATCACGCGTGCGCGCTCACCCATCGGCAGGAGGGGTATGACATCATTTTGGCTGGGACTTCCGATCCAGCTGCCGACTGCTTCCATTCTTGAGCGGACAGTCGGTTAGTGAAGACGTGTGTGTGTTAGCGGCCTCATACACTGAAAACATGGTTGATTCAAGTCTGGAAACTAAACTGTCTTCACAAGAAACCACTATGGACGCTAGTTCTCAAGAAAGCCAAACTAAGCATTTGCTTTATTCGGATGATCAAAAAAGAAATAATATTGAAATACAAAAACTATTATCGGGAAATGATTTTGTATCTTGAAAAATTGGAACGTGGCGAGCCTTGCTCGAAACCAACCCGGTTAGAATAGAGCTTAAATCTTTGGAAGCAAAGCAAGGAAAAAAGTGGGAAAAGACAGTAAGTGAACTGGGCGCTTTTTTACGTAATTGTTTTGTAGAGCAACTTGTTTATGAGCCGATTGACGAAGGTTTCTTTTATGAAGCTGAAAAACATACGAAATTACGCCTGTTTTGCTGAAGGCCGGTTCTGCTGCAGCCTCTCAGTGAACGCCACAAACACATGACGTGGGCCTAAAATAGTAACGGTTTTGCAAAACCGCTGGCTATCGACGTGTGTGCAGTTTCCCTTCGTCGTCCGACCGGCTTGAGCTGTGTTTACGCTCCGCTTCACTTACAAAGGCTGCCTTTTCAGGCGGCCGCCGATAGAAATGAAACAGATCCTGTGATCAATATTCAGGACTTGATAAGTGCTTTGGTGGCTGCCTCGAATTTACGTCGTTCAAGTGTGAACCACAAAAAGCCTCCTTTACATTCCCCCGCAAGCACCTCCTATCTATTGTGTGTTTGTTTGTTGTTTGTTTGTGTGGGTGCGAGCGTTTTGCCCTACAAAGCAGTGCAGTAATCCAGGTCAAAACGATCTGGGGCTGATTGATTAGTTTTAAATTAAACCTCCCCGCCCACGCAGCACACACATATAACTTCTTCAGTTTCTTGCACAAAACAAGAGAAACTGATTAATTATTTTTTTATTTATAATTTTATTCTGGGTTATAAAATGAAGCCCGAAAAAGTTAGAAAGCTTACTAATATACTTCACACGTTGAATTGGAAGGCCATAGAGAAAGGTTAAGGAGCAGGTTTGAAACATCAATTACTGATCTTTTTATTCACATAAATATACAAACAAGCGTGAAGAAGGCCATCAGTGAAATACAAGATTCTTTGCCTCAACCGGCCATAAAATTGTTTGCCATATTAGTTGATTATATGGCTTCTAAAGATGTTAATCTGACTGTTTCTACTTGTCCTTCAGGGGTAACTATTCGCTTTAATGAAGATTAGGTTTTACAATTAGAAAAGACTATAAATAACAGTTGAATTACAATTATTTTTTTTAATTTATTTTAGATTAAAAATGGCTGCCGAACTCAGTGAATCTGATTTAACGAAGTGTAATGAACTATTTAATGAGACAATGAAAGCGTTAAACATTGATTTTAGTGAATCTGGTTTTGAGAATGATGTAAACAATATAATAAAAGATCATAGTGAACTATTTAACGAAGCAGCCAAAGTGATGAACATTAACTGTAGTGATTCAGAAAAAGCTAAAATGCTGGCGGGGGTTATTGTAAGGTTAACGTGTCTTGAAGTGTTGCAACGCTTGGGTGAAGAATAAAAAGCGTGTTTTTACTTACTTTTATATACATTTATTTTTTTAATTTACGTAAATATTTTGAGTTAAAAAATGAGCCTCACAAACGCGTCTGAGTTTGAAAAACTGCCAGCCAGCGCACTGGTGAAAGGCAGTAACAAACAATTAAGGAATATGTTTAGTGAAGTAGACATGGACATCATTAACCCCTTGAACGTTTCAGGAAAGCGTAGCACATGCTATCTCTAAAATCCAGAGTCTCTTCAAACTAACCCACCAGTAAAGTGCTGTTGGCCGTTCTGATTGATTATATAACGCCTGATGATAGTAACATGGAAGTCTGGGTTTCAACTAAACAAGAAAGAAGTTATTAGCTATCGCGACTTTAATTCTGACTGGGCTGATTACATGCTTACACAGTTTAACCATGCAAGTGAAGAAGCAAAATTGCGCGGTTCTGGCTGGTCTGAAGGAACAGTCCTTCAAATTATATTGAAACAAACAAAGTTCTATCCTATAGTTGGCAATTTTACCTTCCTCTCCCAAAAGAGTTGGTTTTAAAACGAGCAGTCTTAAACATAAAAAATCCTGACAACATGTGTTTTATGTGGTGCGTTTTAGCGCATTTACACCCTGTTACAAAGAACGCAGAAAGAGTTTCCAATTATGAACAATATAAGCAAGAGCTGAACTTTGATAACATAAACCTTTCCAGTGGGTATAGAAAGCATATCTCAGTTTGAAGAGAAAAACAAACCAATCACTGTAAACGTATACACATGGTCTATAGTAGACAATCTAGTGCCTCTAAGGATTTCTCCCCACGCCCCTACTTTAGGCGAACCACTTAACAAACATGTAGACTTGATACTGTTTGCAGATAGTACGAATAGTCATTATGTATTAATTAGAACAATAAGCAGACTTATGGCTTTTACATCAAAGGATCATGCTAAACAAGGGCTTTGTAGAAGGTGCCTGGTTAGAATTCCTACTATAGAAGCAGCTGCCAGTCATAAGAAAATTGTAAAAGTTTTGTAGACTGTGAAACCAAACTCCTCACACCTAAACCTGGGTCTAAAGTTAGTTTTAAAAATTTACACAAAATGCAGATGAGCCCATACGTAGTTTATGCTGACTTTGAATCGCTCTTACCGCAGTACTATGGCCCCCAACGCAAGAACAAAAAACAACCTTATTAACCCACCATCAGATCTGTTCTTATGCGTTTATTGTTGTTAGGTCAGACAGTCTACACACGACACCCGAGATTTATAGAGGCCCCAACGCAGCTAGTAGATTTTTAGAGCAGATGAAACAACTTCGCAATCACTACTCCAACAAAATAAATCTTTCAGACATTGTTATGACTCCTGAAGACCAAGAACGTTATGACTCATCTACACACTGTTGGATATGTAACAGAGAATTATTAGGCGACGCAGTAAGAGACCACGATCACATTACTGGAAAATTCAGAGGAGCACCGCACAACAATTGTAATCTTCAACTTAAGGTTGACCCTAAGACATGGAAACTGCCTATCTTCTTTCATAACCTACGAGGCTACGATTCTCATTTTATCATGCAAGCAGTGACTTCTGAATATAAGAGGGTTACCTGCATTGCACAATCTTCAGAAAAGTACATGACCTTTACTCTTGACTCTTTATCCTTTTATGACTCTGCCCAACATCTGATGGGGAGTTTAGATAAATTAGCGGGATCTCTACAAGACTTTCCAATCACTAAACAATACTTTGATCCATCTTTAGTGCGTAAAGGCGTCTACCCCTATGAATACATGAACTCGTGGGATAGGTTTTACGAAGACTCGCTTCCTCCTAAAGGCGCTTTCTTTTCTAGTCTTAGAGGTAAAGACATAACTGATGCTGACTATGAATACGCTCAGAAAGCCTGGACAGAATTACACTGTCAAACAATGGGCGACTATCACGATCAATATTTATTGGCCGACGTGTGTTTATTGGCAGATGTCTTTCAGAATTACAGATACTACATGCATGAAACATTACTGTCTAGATCATCACATTACATCTCTGCGCCCGGCCTTTCTTGGGATGCTTTCTTGAAGTCTACAAACATTCAGATTGACTTAATTTTTGATCTCCCCACATTTCAGATGATTAAAGACGGCCTAAGGGGGGGTATTAGATGGTCCCCTTTACTGCAAAGCTAAAACAAATTTTTAGAGACTTACCCCACAAAAACCATCCAACTTTTAATGTCTTAGCGCTAACAATCTTTTGGGATGGGCCATGAGTCAAGCCCCCATGAGAAATTTTAAAATGAAAAAAGGGGCCTCATGATTAATATTTTAGTATGTTGTCCACTTCCGCCTGATAATCTAATGGGGGAAATCTTGGGAAGTAACTTAAAATTTCCTTATGAATGCACATTCCACAACGTTTCCCCCCCTAGCCGCAGAAAGATTAAAGATGAGCCCTATCGAACCCCCCCAAAAAATTTGTGCCTAATCTTAGCATAAAAAAAATATGTCTTCATTAAGACTGTTAAGTTTTACAAAGACACGGACTTAAACTGACTGCTGTTCATAAAATCATTGTTTTTGATCAAGAGCCCTTTTGGGGCCAAACATCAAGAAGAATACGACCTTAAAACCCCAAGCACTGGTTAAAAAAAAGGGATTTTTAAAACTGTGAACAACAGTGTTTTGGCAAAAACCAGGAAAATCCACAAAAAAGTAAAGATGTGAAATTGTTACAAAAGAAAACCAAGAAATTTAAATTTTGCCTTAAACCTAACTAAAAGACTTTAGTAAAAATTTAACAAAGCTTGGTTGGCATTATGATGAAAAAAAAGGATGTTAAGGGGGAAAGCGGTGTTTAGGGCTTTATGTATTAGAGTTGTCAAAGTTATTGATGTTAGTTTTTTGTACGACTTTTTAAACCATGTAAGAAGCAAGAGCCTTTACACAGCATGTTTTTTATTTAGAACCCCCACAGAAGACTTTATGGATTTAAAAACAAATTGGAAAAGGATTTGATGGATGGTAGACACATGTGACTATCCCAAAGAAGCTTTACATTCAACTGTAAACAAAAAGTAAGGAAAAAGAGAAGGATGAATTAATGGGACAGTTATCAAAAAAATAGTTGGTTGCGGCGAAAATGTATGCGTTGAGCCCGACTTCTGTAATGAAAAAGGCAAAAAGGTAAGTAAAGAAATTTTAAAAAAATATAACTCAGATAACTACAAGCAAACTTTTTGAAAACAAAATATTTTACACACAAATGTTAAATTTCGCTCTACTCTTTAAGTAAACACAACTGCGTTAATAAGAAAACCTAGTTTAACAATAACAAAGGGAATTTTACGTTAATTTGAGCTTGCATATGCTGTGGCTTGGAGAAATTTAACAGATTCCCTTTGGTGGCTTGACCTGTACTTAATTAAAACCAACTAGACTAATTAATAACCCAACAAATACTTATTTAAAAAACCAACAAACTTAAAACTAAACTTTTTTTTTTTGCACTTAACTGTAATTTTTGCATTAATTAAAAAAAGTACTTTCTATAACTAATTAAATTGTACATTTGTTCTTAACTTGTACTTTATTAGTTTTAAAACCCATTACATAGAAAAAGGGTCTACTGAGGAGTTGTAAATTTTTTTTTAGAAGTGGTTCTTCTTTTTTTACTTGGGGGTTTGTGCTTTGCTGTAGGATGGGTTGGTATTTGGATGCTAAAAAAACCACCCCCCGCAACAACAGCAGCTCCCAATACATTAATAAATTTTCGTTTGATTTTGTGTTGTTAATTTGTTGTTTGTTGGTGGCGATGTTGTATTTATCTAACAATTTTTGTTTTGCTGATTGGTTTGCTTTTTGCAGTCTGTTCCATTCAGCTAGTTTACGCCCTGCCTCAACACGTCCAGGACTTTTAGACTTAGTAACACTACTCACTTGTGGTACATTCACTTGCGGTACATTCTGCTCCTGCGGAGTGTCCTGCGGACTGTCCTGCAGCGTCTTCTTCTCGCTCATTTTTTTTATTGCGATTAATTTAATATGATCAAAATTAATATGATTAAAAGTAATTAATCCCATGATGAATGGGCATAACATCGTCCCAAATCTGTAATACATGTCACATGCAAGAGTTTCTAGGGACTTGTTTAAAACCGGATCTTGTGATAAGTCATATTTTAAATCTCTTCTGAATCAACCGGTGCCATCTTACTTACTAACTTAGCATATAGACTATTCATTGTCTGCCCCACCGATCTAACATTTTTGACCCTAGCTGTGCTTCGTACCTGGCGTAGTACTTCTCAACGTCTGAAGTAGACAGTAGTTGGATCTGTTCAATACTTAGTTCAACACCTAAATACTGTTTAGTTTTTCCACACGCAGCCAGAGAGTATAATCTTTCTTTATTGGCAGTGGTCTACGGAATAGTCTGCTTGCTCCTCACACTTTAATAGTTCGTCACAATGCATTTTTAAAAAGCATTAAAAAAATAATATAATACTTTTAAAACCATGAGTTTAACGCTGGTTAATTATGCAGTGCCTGTTGTTGGTGTTATAGTCTATTTAACCCTTGCAAAATGCTTTTTAGGAATAAAACCGCCCAACATGGGAAAGATAGAAGATTCGCCAAAACTAGTTGCAACCTTATTTTTAGCTTTAACAACAAAAGATTATCTGATTAAAAAGCACATAGACAGCCTTTCGTATTATGATCATTTTAATTATTTTTTTAGTTAATAAAAAGATGAGTGAAAAAAAGATTATCAATACGATTTACCATTCTGCTGTAATTAGTGGCCTTAGTATTGGTGTCATGTGACGTAGCCTCACATCAAGGCATGTGACGCTCCATCACTTGTAGTAGTGATATGAATCATTTCCCATGCCACTACTAAAAAGGAAGAATATTCATGTGGCTTGACTAGTGTAGCGGGCGTCCCCAAATAATTGTGAGTTATACTCATTAAAGAGAGAAGGGTGGTCATTGGGTGAAAGTGACCACTGAGTGATAGTTTAACAAGGGCTGGTAAGGTGCTGGTCATGTGTTTTGAACACTGAGTATGTACTCACTAGCAGGAGGGAGGAAAGAATCAGTTTTAACCCAGCAGATGGCCTAGAGACTCGAACCTGTCAGGACGCTGGTCCTCACCGCTGACCCGTCATTACCAGGGAGCCATAGATAGTTGGGGAAAGCTACAGGGGAAAACTTAAAGAAAAGAAAAAGAAGAATTCATAATTAAATTGGGAAGCAGGTTACTTACACGAACCTTATTCGTGTTTCAGCCCTTCACCCTTCGCCCCTTTACCTTTCACCTTACCCCGTGAGGGGTTAAGGATTTGGGCCCTGGTGTGGGGGAACAACCAGTAGTTCAGCCCCGGGAATTAACGACTCCCGGGAGAGGAGTTGGAAACTCGTCATCTCTCCAGAGACAGGAGAAGACGAGGGAGAGGAGTGGGAACTCGTCACTCCAGTGACAGGAGAAGTCGAGGGAGAGAAGCCGGAGCTCATATCTCCAGTGACGGGAGAATTCAAGGGGGCGATACACTGTCTCAGAGAGACAGAGAGTCATGATGGTATGGCGCGAGTCCAAATTTTGATGCAGGTATAGCATCAAGGAGTGAAAGAATTATTTATTCTCCTGGTCTGGATCTTAGGCCAATGTTGTTTGAAGGCCATGACTTTATGAAACTTGGATCACTGAGTTTATCTCTCAGTGTAAAGAGAGATACATATATAAAATCTGTTTATAAATTGTTTGATGTGATTTAGTAAAGTGTTTTTCCCTGAAGGAGAGGGGGAGAAGAAAAACATTCGGTAGTGCGCCTTTTGGTTGTTTGGAAAGATTGCGTGTGCGTATGGAGTAAATGCTGTCATGAATGCATATGTGCAAAAGTGACAGTGTGACAATTGGCTATAGCGTGTTAGCAAAAAACATGTTTAAAATGAAGCCAGCTGACCTAGGAAAGTTAGACATTGAGGATGTTGTTAAGGTTATAGTTGTAATTACTGCAGGGATTGCGTCAAAAGACTTTCTTGTTACACAGGGGATTATCCCAGAAAATATTAGTTCATAGAAAGATTAATTCATAAGAAAATTATTGATTTATAAAAAGATGGCGGGAGTAGTTATGATGGTGGGAGGAGCTATTGTTAACGCTTTAGCCTTCTCTGGAAGCAATTATATGTTTAGTAAATTGCGGTCTGACGAAGAGAGAGAACGTCATAACAAGGCAATGGAAGAGTTAGCCAAGGCAAGAGACGCTTATGAGAAAAGACGAATTGCTCACTTAGACTTTATTAATAAAAAGTTAAGAGAACAGGGACATGCAGAGCACACATTTACAGACGTTGATGAGGCAATGAATGAGTATTACTTAGTAACAGGAAAGAAGTTTCTAACATCGCCGCCGCCAGAACTGTCTGACTTTTATGAGCCATCTGAGGAAAAGAAAATAGCAGAGTAGGCTTTATTATAGGTGCTATGGAGCAATCTCTCTTCTCGCATATTCAATCTAAAAATTATAGTTAAAATACAATTAAAATACAGTCCTTCTTATGGACAATACGAAGTACAAAATATATTATTCTCCTAAAGGGTATTGGAAAGGAAAGACTGCTATTGAAAAACTGAGTAAAGCTGCTAGAGTGTCTGAATCAGATGCGAAAGACTGGCTTTCAAAACAGGCAATTTGGCAAACATATCTGCCTGCCCCAAAAAGAATAATAAGGCCTAGATTTGTTAACTCAGTTCCAATGACACCCACCAGATGGACTTGTTGTATCTTCCACATGACAAAGTTAGAAGAAAAAAGTTTAAGTATGCTCTGACAGTTGTTGACATGGCTTCAAGATACAAAGACGCTGAACCTTTAACGGATAAAAGCTCAACTGCTGTGGCTGTGGCTTTACAACAAATATACATGAGAGGCCCATTAAAGTATCCTAGGATGATTCAGGTTGATGATGGAAAAGAGTTTAAAGGTTCTGTAAACCAACTTTTTTTAAAACATCATGTTACAGTTAAGAGAGGGATCCCAGGCAACCATCGATCCCAAGCCTTAGTAGAAAACTTTAATAAGAATCTAGCTGAACGCCTGTTTACCTATCAATATCACAGAGAAATTATGGACACTACGAAGTACACTACGAAGTACAGAGAACGCAACACGGAATGGGTTAGGAGATTGCCAGCAGTCTTACGTGCCATGAACAATGAAGAATTTAAAGCAACAGGTCTTAAACCAGTAAACGCAATCAAATTAAAAAAAATTAGCATTACTGAAGATGCGCAGGGCACTAAAAAAACTCTTGCCGTTTGGACTAAAAGTAAGGTACTTGTATGCTCCTGTAGAGGCAGAAGGTGATGTTAGAATTAGAGCTACAGATCCTATATGGAGCGTAGATGTATATGAAGTTGAAAGAATCATGAAACAAACCCCTCCCGTATATTATTTAAGAGAGACTCTTTCTGCTAGCGGTGTTACGTCTAAAAAGCCTGCCCCTAAAAGATCCTTTGTTCGTGAAGAGCTGCAAGTTGTCCACCAAACACAGTGAGTTAACAAAAAAATAGTATTTGCTAAACTTATAATTTATTTTTTTGCTAAACTTATTTTTTGGCCTATTTTGGAGTTAACTGATCATGTGTTTGTTTTTCAATGTTCTGTTTAATTGCATCAGTGTCTACCTGTCGTGAAGTAAAAGTCTTTCTCCACTCCTTTTGAAGTTCAATTTTCTGTCGTCTATAATCCTTACCGTCAGCCATAAGCTTCTGAAATTCTTCGTCCGTAATGTTTTCATCCTGTAATGATTTGCTTATTCTTAATCTTAATGAACAAAGTTTTGCTGATGCTAGGGCAACGATGGCAGTGTGCTTTTGTAATTTAGGAGTTATTTTTTTTAAAACAGCACTTACAATCATAGACACAGCGCCTAAGCCTAAACCCAGGCCCCCTAATGCTAAGAGACTGGCGCCCCAGCCCCAGTAGCTAAAAGAGCAACACCAGACCCAACACTTTACGCTAGCTACAGCTGATGAGCCAGTAATTACATAAGAAAGAGTATTTAAAGCTTGAGCATATTTCTTTTGGTAACTCTATACTTATCCAAGTCGCTTTCTATTTCCTTTTGAAGTTCAGTTATTTGCTCTAACCTAAACTGTTGAACCTCCATTTTTAATCAAATTAATTTTGTAAAAATGTTCTTATGAATCCTTTTGGTAGCACTTCAGCAATAGAGTATAAAACGCAATAAAATCAACAAACTTAATGAAAATAAAGTCGAGTGCTGTTAATTTGTCTTTGTTAACATTCACAGTAACCTTGTCAGATGATACAAAGTGTTTATTTCATCTCCGTTTTTAGTAATTGCAATAATGAGCCTAAGAGGCCCATCAAGTTTTCAGACGATAATTGTACTCCTTTTGCTAACACATGTTCTGCTAAACTAGAATTAGACTCCCCAGGGGTAATTAATAAAACAAAAATCAAAGTAGCAGTGTTAGGCATTGGTGGTTTTGGGATAAATTCTAGGGTTACTGTGTCATCCCCCACTTCAGCTAAGGACTTCTTTCTGCTCAGCACATATTCACGCATATATGTATCTATTACAATCTGCTTTTTCTGTTGCGTTCTGGAACAAGACTAGCAAGAAAGGGACCTGCATTCAAAGCTTTTCTAAAATTGTTTTTTTTATCAAAGTATACATTGGGGCTTCGTAAGTCAAATTTAAAATCACAGTTAATTTCAGGGCGCAAGGCCCAGTTATTGTCTTGTCTATAAAGCCTGTATTCATATTTGCCGTAATCAGTTGTTTCTAGATTTTTTTTTGTTCTAGTTTAGGATATTGCTGTCGTTTTTTGTCTTCAATTTCTGTTCGTTTGTAAACCCCATCATCTGTGTATTCAAATCCATAAACATTTCCTGGCACTCCTATTAGATCAAACTCAGTTGTGTCTGCTAGGTCTTTTAGCTCTACTGCAACGCATTTAGGAGCTAGCTGCGCTTTTGATTCTGGCCCCCGAGACATTCTTTTTTAATATTAAAATTATAATAAAGAAATTGTTGTAAGCAACCAATAATAAACAATCTACAATAAACAAACGTATTGAACTGGGGGGTCAGTCCGTAAGCATAGCTTAGCGCGCTTAGATTTTTCTAAATGCTCTTTTATTTTTTTTAGCTCATCTTTGTCCCTTATTATATAATTTTCACTTAAACATTCTTCAAAACTGTCTTTGTCCTTAGTGTAAAATAATACAACCGATTTTAACTGCGATCTAAAGTCTTTTAAGACAGCATTATATTTTTGAGTTAGGAGCCACACAGAAACTAAGGCGTGGCGGCCACTAAAGGCTAGCTTTGACAGAGCTTTTCTTTTTTTAACAATGTCTCGTTCAGCTGAACAGTCATCAATAAAAAAACAGTGTTTCAGTTCCCTCAAATAGTCTATAGTAATGTTCTAAACAGTCGCTCAGTTTATCGCTAGGATCAACTAGAAATATATTCTCGTCTGTCCAAATAAACTTCCTTTCTTTGTAAGACTTGTTGTGCTTAATGGTTGTGCAGAATATAACAATGTGCTCGTAATGAAACCTGTATATTGTTTGTAACAAATCAAGTACGAAAACAGTTTTCCCACACCCAGTAATCCCGCAGATAAGAGAGCAGTGCGGATCTTTGGGTAGAAACTTCAAACTATCCACCTGTTTTTATTAGAATATTTCTTCTGCATTTTAATAAGCCACGTCTTTTAGCCTGTTTTCTTCAATGTTTAACTGAGCATCACAAACCATAAAAACATGCATTTGTATTGGGGCGTTTCCGTCTGCTTTCTTGTGAATATTTATTTTTATACCATCTTGCCCTATCCTTTTCCACTTCCAAACAATCTGTTGTCAAATGTGGATCTAAAATCAAACCCACAGCCCATATTTGGTTATTAAGTAGTCCTCGAGTCTTACATCATAAAGGCGAAGTTTTTACATACACGATCAACTGCAGGATCTCTTTGCCTACCTCCAGCGAACATCTTTCTTATTTCATCAAAGTGTTGGTGAGGTAAAAGTCCACGACCGAATACAACTGATCAGACTTGCCATTTATTGCACAGTCGACCTTCTCAATTTTTGGATTATAAAACGCTTCTGATTCTCTCTGAAAAGGGGTTGTTTCTTCAGTAAACAAGAACAAAATTCCTTTTAAAGACTTCAGAGACTGATTTAGATGTATGTTCCAGAGAGTGTCTTGCTTGTTTCTATTTTCTGTAATGGCGTGTATAACGTTTTCATAATAAATAACCGTTTTACTTTTATACTGGGTTAAGATTGTTCTGGCCAGTTCAGGGTTAGTAACAACATCAAACTCAAGAGAAATGTCACTAACCGCGTATTTGGATAAGTGGTCTTCAGACAGAACAACAGAATCGCTAGGATTAAATGTCAGTTCATAAGTAAGTTTTTCTTTTAGTGCGCCTTGGTAATATGGCATATGCGTCTTTAACAGTTCAAAAATCTAGAGGGATGCAGAATCTGTTGCCAAATGCTTCTGCTACTGCCTCATCTTTAACATCATCCTTGCATCCTCCGCTTTAAGCCTGTGGTTGAGACCGTTTGGGCCTTGTATTCCCCGATTAAAACTTTCTCTTTTCTTTCTTTTTAGGCAGCCATAGATCAGAATAGAGGGCAATAATGTCTGCCTCGCTTAGTTCAAAGACATTTTTGCTCTCCAGTTTGATTACTATATGATTAACGATTGCCCTACCCAAATTAGCAACAACAGTAGCATAGGATCTGTCGATGTAATATCTATTTTGAATGATAGTTTAGCAGTGCCTGGCATTATAACATCGCCAGCGCCAAGATCCGGGAACTTGACTATTAAAGTTTGCCCAGGCTGAACTGTTGATGGGATATTTACACTAATTACAGTTTGCCTTATACCTTTTATGCCATGGGTTCCTTCTCTTTTCTGTATGGATCGAGGTCACAACCGTATGAGTTCATTTTTTATAAAACAAAAAAGAATATAAATAAAAAATATGGATGAAGATTTTGACGCGATTGATCCTATTGAAGAAGAAGAAAGAGATCTGCCAGGCCCTTCATTTGAAGAAGATGAAACAGAATTAGGTCCTTCATTGCGCGAAGAACTTGAAAGAGCAGCAGAAGGTTCTTCAATCCCTTCATTTGAAGAAGCAGAAACACCCCTTCAGTTAGCGCATCTCGTGCAGAACTATTTACAAATAGAATTAACTCATTCTACATAAGCTTAGACTAGAGCCGCCAGAGGGCCATAGTCCTTTTGATTTTAAGATAGATAAAAGCAACCATCTGTATATAAGAACTAGCAGAGGAAATTTTGTAAGAGTTACTACAAAGCCAGACCCAACTAAGTTTTTAAAACTAAACACAATTAGACAGAGGATTCCTTTTGCCGACCAAAGGGGATTAACATTTTAAATTTAAGGCCTGAGGCTGTTAGCCTTTTACAGAACTTGGGCAAGAGTTGCCAACACGATCTGAAATAGAAATGACCTCTTTTCAAGATTTAGGACCAAGAACAAATAAAGCAATAGCAGAAATTGAAACGAGTTTTAATGAGGAGACACAGTTAAAAACAATAACGATTCTCCATTGCCTATGCGTGAAATCCTGGGGCTTAATGCTGCTCTGCGAACAATAAGGGGTGAACTAACAAACAATTTGGCAAAACTTGGCGAGCTAGATAGAGAAATAGAAGAAGAAAAAAATAAACTGGCTGATGCAGATGATAACAATTTAGGGCAAGAAGAAAAGGTTAGAATACAGCAGAAAATACAGGATTTAATGATAGAAAGGGCGGCTAGGTTAGAAACGCTGTCTACTAACAGAACGCAGCTAGCATCACAAACAAGCAGAATAAGAAAACTATAAACAGAATACGTTATGAAAACACTACGCTAGCTGAAAGAATAAGGACACTATTCAGAGAACAGGGGATTACAATAGTTAGTATATAACGGCTGTTGGGTTTGCTATCTCTACACTCGTTTATGCTTTAACCAGCAGTGCACCAACAGGGCCAGTAACGCCCCCAACACCTCAGCCTGGTAAAAGTTGGATTAGAAACAATTGCATCATCTAGCAAACTTATTAAAGAAGTTAGCTGCCAAAGCGCTTGATGCTCTGCCTGGCATAATAGGTAGTGTTGTTAGTTGGGTTTTGTCTACTATAGGTAAGGTAGCTGGTTATATGGCCGACCATCTGTGGACGTTAGGTGTGCTAGCTGCTGGATTAATTTTTAGTGAAATAAAGTATGGCTAATCCAGTAAAAGTTAAAAATATAACAAGGGCTGTCTTTTCGCTAGTATGACTGTCAGTGTGAGGTAGATCAACAGGCGGCGTGCTTTCTGGGCTGCTTTCTGGTGAGGGGCGCTTATAACTGGATCGCTTTCTTCAGGGCTAGGTACTTTTTTTAAAATGGATGGAGCAGGCCTTGTGTTTAAACCTTGATTGTGTCCTAAGTTTTGATCGTCTCCAGCTATGAGGATTTCATTGTTATAATTCTGTATCATGCCAATCTGTAGTCTAAGGTCAGAGGGGAGCATGTATAATCCTGGCCTACAACAAAGTCAACCTTTGACCTAGCATGTGTAAAAACGTCTTGATACCTTTGTATGCTGGCAGGCAAATCAACAGCAGAGTTAATAGCATCTTCTAAATTGGCTAGAAATTGTTTTCTGGCATCAAACCCTGTAGACTGATCTAGTATGCTAGACTTGGTCTGTGCTTGCGCTCCTAATAGACACCAAACATATGTCCGTATGGAGTCATTAAGTCTTTGCACTCCTGGCATTGTTAGGCCTTTACTTTCATCTAAGATAAATGTTGTCCAGGTTTTAGGATGTTTTTGTTCTATTGACATCAATCGAACTTGTTTGTCTGGTTGAAAAGAAGTGTGGCCGGGCCAGTAGTCATAATTATATTTCTACGTTCGCCCCACAAATACAATGTGCCCATCCCATGATTGCAGTCTAACTTTTGTCTAAAATCAGTTGAAGGATTAATGTTAAATTCGTTGCAGATTCTTTCATATGCATTATTGTCCATTGGGCTGTTGAATGGGTTAAACGCGCTGTCGCTTGGGAGGGGCACTTGTGTTCAGTTAGTAATCGCCTGTACTGGTAATAAACATGAAAGTTATATACTGACCTTACTAAAAGATTAGGGTGGTTTAAATGGTTTGCATATGAAACACCGCAGCCTGTGGTTGCGCAGTAAATGGCAAAATTTAACTGATTCTGGTAAAACGTCATAGGGCGGGATGACCATGCTGATGGCACTCTATCGCTCTTTATTGGCGGATTTAAATATTTAGTTAGCGGGTTTACAAGTCTAACTGAAAGCCGTATGGATTCGTCTACTGCAATGGTTAAATTGCTGAAGTCTAAATATTTGGGATTATAAAACGCTCCTACATTGTAAGTAGCATGTTCAATATATTTAAAAGCTACCATTTTTTTAAATTAGTTTTTTTAAATAGTTATAAAAAGATGTACATCTATATAACCAAGCAAAACGAGCGTGTGTTCTTAACGTATCCAATTGTTAATTGGCGCGGGAGTTGTAGGATTGCCCTTAAAGAAATTGGTTTTAAAGTTAAGTGGGTTAACATATCTGAAGGGACTCAAAATAGCTGGATCAATATTAGTAACTCACAAGGCGGTCAAGCAAGTCATTTTAAAATACCAGAAGGTTATTACAACTTTGCTCTTTAAAGAAGTACTTAGCGATTTTGGTATATTGCTAACAATCAACGAAGCAAACCTCAGAATTACTATACATTTCCCACAAGATAACAGATTAGAAAATATACAATACTAAATTATTTTTTTATTTTTAAAAAAAGCATGTCTGTTCAGCATTATCCGAGAGTATCTAAAGAAGAGATAGTAGGCAATTCTGCCGCTATAGAAAGCCCTGACATAAAAACCTTCAGATTAACCAACATTACACAAATGCAACAAAAACTAGAGCAGGACCTTTCAAAATACAGCAAAACCAAACGAAGGTATTCTGCTGCCTTTAATGCTGTTACATATGTTAATATGGAACATCAACTATAAGTGCTCTATCAGCAGGAACGAGTGTTGGTCTCTTAGCAACAGGTGTTGGTGCACCGGCAGCTTTACCTCTAGGCGGTTTGTCTTTAGCTCTTGGCCTGTGCTCATTAGCTGTAAGTACTGCCAGCAAAAAAAAAAAACTAAACTCCAAAAGCACACAGCCATGGTTCAACTAATAACGGCTAAAACTTAGTTCCTTCAAGCTGACAATAAATAAAGCACTAGCTGACTCAAACATCACGGATGAAGAATTTAGTCGTTTACAGACTGATTTTGAGGACTACAAAAAGACAAAAGTTTGATCTTCAAAGAAAGGCAAGAACAACTTTTTCTCAACAGCCAGATACCGATCAGATAAAAAAGGAATGTTTAAAAAAAGTAAACGAGACATTAAACTCTGTTCTAAACAGCTCGCATTAACAACCCCAAAGGGCGTTTATACTTTAGTTTATGAGTCCAAGCACAAAAAAAAACCGTTGATGTTGATTCTGATTAAGACGACTTTGGGAGACGATGTCGTATTTTTTTTTATTTAAATAAATATGTTGGCTTAGAAAAGAAAGACAGCATGGCTAAGATATATGAAGGCCCAGATGAATTGTTTTGAAGGAATGCTCGAGGAAGAACATTTGTCAAGAGTACTGAATGATATTGATTTAGAAGTTATTAATCCAGAAAACGTGCGGGCAAGCGTTGTACATGCAATTTCTCAAGTTCCAAGTAAACTAACAATAGACCCGCCAGTTAAAGTAATGTTAGCTGTTTTAATCGACTATATAAACAATAAATGAAGAAAATCTAGAAGTCTGGGTCTCAACTAAACAGCAGACTATTCTTTCCTCTAATGACTTAACACCCGGTTGGGCAGACAAACTGCTTACACAGTTTGATGAAGCCGCTGAGGAAGCTAAAATGAGAGGCTCTGGTTGGTCAGAGGACGAAGTCTAGAGATCAGATTAAAACAGGCTAAGTATGCACCGATTGTAGGCAAGGCTTACATTCCGCTGCCCCAAGCATTGGTAGCGAAAAAGAGCAGTTCTAAACATACAAAATACAGACAACAAATGTTTCATGTGGTGTGTTCTTGCAAGGCTGCATCACGTCCGCAAACACGCATAGAGAGTGACTAACTATTGGGATTACATCAACGATCTTAACTTCAATGGAATATCCTTTCCTGTTAGCGTAGAGTCCAGAGTACTTTACACAGATACAGACAGTTTTGTTATAGATATCCCTACTGAAGATATCTATAAAGACATGGAATTAGAAGTAGCTAAAGGGCATGCGGGATGGTACGACACATCTGATTATCCTAAAGATTCGCCTTTGCATTCAACCGTTAACAAGAAGGTTTTAGGAAAGATGAAGGATGAATTATCTGGAGGGGTGATCAAGGAGTTTGTTGGGTTAAGGTAAAAAATGTACAGTATTTCGAGCCAGGAGAAAACTATCAAAAAAGCAAAGGGAATATCTCGCAGTGTTGTGCAGTCAAACATATCGCATGACAACTACAAAGAAGCATTGTTCAATAAACATACTTTTCATCATGACAACGTAAAACTACGATCTAATCTACATGAGATCAACACAACTGTTGTAACAAAGAAGTCATTAGATAGAACAAACACAAAACGTGTGTTTGTTAAACCAGAGTTTTCATATGCAATCGGGCATTGGAGAACAGCATAATATCTTCTTCGTCCGCGGGTTTATATTCGGGTCCATATTTTTCCTCAACTTTATCTAGAAGCTCAATCATATCAATATCCAATTCATCCAAATTTTTTCTCATGTTTGCTTGATGCGCTCGAATTTTTTTTATTATTTCAAGATATTCTTTTTCCCATTTTTGATAGTCAAAATTTGGGATTTTGGGCTGTAAGTGATCTTGATGTTTTAGCATGTCTTGGCGAATCCTCGCAAATGTTGCCCTAATAGCAAAATTCATATCATATGATTCCCGTATTAATTTCGAGGTCTCTTCGTTTATCATTCTTGCTTCCGTTCCATGTTCTTTCTTTTGGACTTCCATTTTATAAACCAAAATATATTTACGTAAATCAGTTAAAGCGGAACTGTGTCTGGCGGGATTATTTGCAGTTCTTCCTTCACAAAAGATCTTTGAGGGGCTGGTTGTTTTGTTGTGTCAGTTTCTCGTAAATAATACACGGGCGGATTCATCTTTACAATTCTTTTATTTCATATGGGTCAACACTCCAAACTGGATCTGTTGCCCTGAAGCGAGTGTCCCCTTCTGCTTCTCCCGGCAAATAAAGGTACCTTACTTTCAAACCAAATGGTAATAGTTTGCTGGATGAAGACTCTCCTTCAACAACATTTATTGTTTGTTTTTTGATTGCTTGTACTGGTTTTAGACCTGTAAATTTAAATTCTTCATTATTCATTGCACGTAGAACTGAGGGCAGTCTTCTAACCCATTCTGTGTTGCGAGAATTGTCATCAGCTCTCTGTGATACTGGTAGGAGAAAAGCCTTTCAGATAACTGTTTGTTAAAGTTTTCAACTAAAGCCTGTGATCTGTGAACTCCCGGAATGCCTCTTTTAATGGTAACTCTATGTTTTAACAATAACTGATTCACTCGGCCTTTAAATTCTTTTCCATCATCGACTTGAATCATGCGAGGATAAGTTAACGGGCCTCGTTGATATATTAGTTGTATGGCAACAGCAACAGCAGAAGCACTCTTTTGTGTTAATGGTTCCGCATCTTTGTATCTTGAAGCTATGTCAATTACTGTGAGTGCGTACTTAAATCTTTTTCGTCTAATCGTATCATGGGGTAAATATAGAAGATCCATTTGATGGGTGTCGTTTGGTGTTGTATTCACAAAGTGCGGTCTTTGTATTCGTCTAGGCGCTGGTAAATAAATTTGCCAAATCGCTTGTTTAGATAACCATTCCTTTGCTGTTTGTTCACTAACTCCAGCTGCTTGGCTTAGCTTTTTGATTGCTGTTATTCCCTTCCAATATCCTTTTGGCGAATAATAGATTTTGTTCATTTTTTATTCAGCCAATATTATGCGCAACAAAATACACAATGGTCATACCAAAGACAATAAACACGATTTCTTGCATCTTTTGTTTTTCTGATGGATGATAAAAGTCGCTGAATTTTGGTGGGGGCAATGTCTCGATTGGCTTGCCTGTTACAGGATAATATTCTTTTATCGCTTGATCAACATCTTTAAATGTGTAAGCTGCATGTCCCTGTTTTTTCAGTGTATCGTTAATATAATCTAACTGCTCAATTCTCTGCTTTTCATAGTGATCTTGTGCTGCGGCTAGTTGCTCCATAGCTTTGTTATGTCTTTTTCTCTCGCCGTCATCCCGCAGTTTACTAAACGCGTAATTACTTCCGCTAAAAGCAAGCGCATTAACCACAGCGCCACCAATCATCATTACGAGCGAAGCCATTTTTATAAATGTATTTTTTAATTTTACATATTAATACTGTCTGGAATTATCCCCTGCTTAACTAAAAAATCTTTCGTAGCAAATGAAGCTGTAATAATAGCAATCAGCTTTGCTGAGTCTTCAAAGTCTAGTTTGCCAAGATCTGCCGGTTTTATTTTTAACAGGCTTTTACCAAGCATTGTGTATCCTACACTTAGGCCCCCAATAACAGCAGAATCGTATACAAGGTTGGTAACAGTTTTTTCGGTGCTCATTTTAAAAAAATAAAATAATTATAATTAATAAAAAACATGAACAGCGATGATCTACTACAGCTACAGGGTAGCCTAAACCTTCCTGAACTTATGAATGACCAAGTTGATGACCAAGCTATTATGTCCAAAAAGGAAAGGCTGTATTCTTTGGCAGCATGTGGAAAAACAAAACAGTACCTCGGAAATGAATTCAGCATAGAACAGATTCAACAAATGTCGCCACAAGACATTTTGAAGTATCACAACAGGTATGAAGCGCAACTAGGATCAAGAATGGTAAAAAGTGTAGGACAAACGGTTCTTAGTTTGTACACTAAACTAGTTAGTAGATTTGCGCCCATTGATTCTGAACAAGATTTTATGTATGATTTAACGCAGGATCCAGTTTTAACTAAGTCATTAGAGTCTCTAGGATGCGATCTGTATTACAGATTTGGAACATTATTGTTGCCAGTAATCGCGGGATTAATTACTTTTAATCATATAGATTTTGTTGCCCTTCAAAATGACCGAGCCAGAGAATCAGCAGAATCAGAAAACACTGAATCAGGTGGAGAAAGTGACCAGTAAAAAGCCTCCTCATCCTGGGCGTGTTGCAGCAGGAAAAAGATTAGCGGAGTGGAACAAACAAAAAAAATTAATGTTACAATCACAGAATATAACTCATAATGAAAACATAACACCGCCAGCGCCAGAACAAGTTGATTCAATGCCAGCTATAAAAACGTCAGAACAAGTTGATTCAAGACCTATAAACGCCAAAGTCTTCATGGAATATTGAACTTAAAACAGTTGTCGCTTTGAGCGCCATTGCTGCTGGGGGTGGTTATTACTGTTATAAAATATATAAACAGCGGCAGCAAAAACGAAAGCAGTCAAAAAAATCTGAACCACTAAATACAGAAGCCAAACAAAAAAGCATGCCAGAACCGCCAACAACAAAAGAACATTTTGATCCATTTCAAATGCAATAAAAATTTTGTTTCTTTGATAAAAATAGATCATGGCGGATTATTATTTGTTTAAAATGATGGAGTCAATAAATAAAGACATGGAGTCTATAAAAGACATTTCCATAGACCAGAATTGTAATCAATGTGGTTGCTTACGATGCAAGAACTTCATTAAGATCTATGCTGACCGATCTCGCGCCAAGGACGCTGAGCAAGACATCCTCAACGATGACGCGTTTTTTGAGGCGTGTGTGTACTATATTAGACATCTACTATTTAAGACAAAAACATAGATTGTATTGTTTTTTTTCTGATAATTATAAGTTAACTTGAATAAGAACTTGGTTGTACTAAAAGGATGACTTAATTACAATCTTGAGGTGACTTAAGTTAAGAACTTAAGGTGACTTGATCAAGAACTTATTAAGAACTTGAGGTGACTTAATTAAGAACTTAATTAAGAACTTAATTAAGAACTTGGGGTGACTTGATTAAAAACTTAATTAAGGACTTGGGGTGACTTAATTAAGAACTTAATTAAGGACTTGGGGTGACTTGGGGTGACTTGGGGTGAAGGTGTCAAGTGTCTCAAAGTGGAACTGGGGACCACTTGCTTTGTGACTGAACAGGTTGTGTCCCGCGCGCACCTCAATCAACTAGGCCAAGTGATCACACTGGGGTCGTTTGGCCTAGTTTGCCGCTGAGCATTGCAGGTCAAGTGATCACAGCGGGGTCGTTTGGCCTAGTTTGCCGCTGCACTTTGCAGCTGGCTTGGAAACTACGCACGAACAGCCATTTATAGTAACAACACTGGCTTGGAAACTACGCGCGAACAGCCATTTATAAGTAACAACACTGGCTTGGAAACTACGCGCGAACAGCCATTTATAGTAACAGTCAGCACATGCCTCTCGCCTATTTCACAAAGAGTTTCACAAAGATTTTCACAAAGAGATTAACTCTCCTCTTTTTCATCCGGGCTTAGGACCGGCATTGGCGGAGTTAGTGTTTTTTGGCGGCTCTTGATTGCCAGGTAGTAAACCTGTCACTAAACATTTGGAGCTTTTTGAATAAAACAGCGCCATTTTTTAGAAATAGAATCATTTTCTTCAAAAGGCAAAAGCTTATCAAAGTTATCAACATCTCTTTCAAATATATCAGCAAAATCTCTGTCTTGAATCAACAAGCTTTCAAGGTGCTTGTGTAGTTTATCAGTAGTAGGTTCTCGTTTTTCTTTCTCCTCACCTTCCAAAAAGCAATACTTCTCTTTAGCTTAGGAAGTAAAGAACTAGGCTCGCCTGATTTTCTTTTGTTTAAATACTCCACCATACAGATGTAATAAAACATATGTTCCTCTGTAAACAAAACACGTCCGTCTACATTGAAAGCCGCAACTAAACTGAGAGGGTGCTGGGTCTAGATCGGCATGTCCGGTCACGCGGTATTGCACTTGCCAAGTCATAAGACCCAACAGCGCAAATTAAGTAATCAGGTTTCAGCCTAATGACGGGTCTCTGGGATTTCCATGTCTGTGAAGTGTTCTGGTAGTGTGGGAAATTTCCTTCCTTAAGGCCGATTGCCTAGTGTTTGTCTGTCTGTCTGTCTGTCTGTCTGTCTATCTACTTCGTTTTATAAGATTTATCATGCTAGGATAAGTGTGTGGATTTTAAAAGACTTTAGAGAACAATTAAAGACAGAGACGCATTTGATGACTGTATGTGTGAAATTGATGTTATTGAAAATGATCAGGAAAAACGCAGGATTAAGCAAAAACTAAAATCTGAAAAATTTTAGAAAATTAGTATTGAAAACGGATAACCCTACACAGTATGTTTGTTTGTAAAAAATCGTTATTTTTTTGGTTATAGAAGACTTACTTGTCAGAGAACTATAAAACACGGGGTTTAGGTTCAACCGTCGCGAAACTGGTTGAGGGCGGTAGGGCTAGACCCCGTGTTTTATAGTTCTCTTCAATGACAATGAATACAGTTCAATGTCATCAGCAAAACCTGCTATTTGACATGGGGAACACTGCTTGAACAAAATTAAGAAAAATCAAAATTAGAGAGAATCAGAAAGCAAATAGAAATTAGCAAACACCATAAATAGCAAGCGACCAGCAGGCCTAGTCAATCAGTTGAGAGGACAATAGGACTTCACAGGAAAAAACATTAATTCGACTTACGTATTGAGGAGCTTCCTTTTTCGAAGACTATTTGCTTCTGCGATAATTTAGCAATAGATTTAAAGTTGTTTTCACTATCACAGAGAGAGAGAGAGAGAGAGAGAGAGAGAGAGAGAGAGAGAGAGAGAGAGAGAGAGAGAGAGAGAGAGAGAGTATCACTTTAAGGTATCATATCCCAAGATGTTTCACTATTCTGCCACTTGACAGAGAGAGAGAGAGAGAGAGAGAGAGAGAGAGAGAGAGAGAGAGAGAGAGAGAGAGAGAGAGAGAGAGAGAGAGAGAGAGAGAGAGAGAGAGAGAGAGAGAGAGAGAGAGAGAAAGAGAGTGGGGGGGGGGCCAAAACAAGAAAAGACAAACATTTTATTCTCAAAGGTCATAGCCCTCAGAAGGTGGATTTGCACAGAATAACATATACATGCTACGTTTCCAGTAGATAATATAAACAAGTTCAAGTAGCATAAAAAATAAAATTAATATCTCCTTATAGATACGCAACAAGATCTTTCACTATTTTGTTATTTGAGAGAGAGAGAGAGAGAGAGAGAGAGAGAGAGAGAGAGAGAGAGAGAGAGAGAGAGAAAGAGAGAGAGAGAGAGTATCACTTTAAGGTATCATATCCCAAGCTGTTTCACTATTCTGCCACTTGACACAGAGAGAGAGAGAGAGAGAGAGAGAGAGAGAGAGAGAGAGAAGAGAGAGAGAGCGAGAGAGAGAGACTATCACTTTAAGGTACCACTTTAAGGTATTATATCCTTACAGGGTTGGGTCCGAACTACTCTCAATATCGCTGCATCGAACTTACAGAGGGAGGGGTGATGTACACTGAATGTAACATTTTCAACCCATGACTTGAACGGTGACATAGAGGCATGTTTGCCTTGGCTCATTTCTGCATGAGATCAATAGGTATGATCACAAAATACCACGCGCAGTTTCAAACGGCACAGCTGTTTTAAGCATGTTGGTATTATTTATGATGTCTGGGTCAACCAGTAGGGAACAATGTTTACTCGACCTGACACAATACAAACTTAATAGCACAAGCCCACGCAGCATGTCTTCATGACATTTAACCAGCCCGTGGGACTGTGATTCTCAAACTCAGTATTGGACAGAGAGCGTCAGGTGTAAGTAAATATTACCCCTGCCACACATGAAACCAAGTATTGGACAGAGAGCGTCAGGTGAAAGCATGTATTTATCTGCCACACATGAAACCAAATATTCGGCCTCATTATGTTTCTGCATCTCAACACATGGCTGTCACTGTCTCTGTCTGTCTGTCTGTCTGTCTCTCCCTTACACACACACACCACACACACACACACACACACACCACACACACACACACACACACATGGGGAACAGAGAGAGAGAGAGAGAGAGAGAGAGAGAGAGAGAGAGAGAGAGAGAGAGAGAGATTCGCACCCACTCACCAGCTAGAAACACGTCATTTTGAATGCTCACACTGCGAGCATTACACACACAAACGGATGATAAGCATAACCTCTCCCTTCTCCTTTACCCCACACCCCGACACCCACTGACTCCATACACACACACACACACACACACAACACACACACACACACACACACACACACACACACCTACGCACGCACGCAACACAACACACACACACACACACACACACACACACACACACACACACACAACACACACGTGCGCGCGCGCGCACGCACGTACGCACGCACGCACGCACGCACGTATGCACGCACACAGACACACACAGACACACACACACACACACACACACACACACACACACACACACACATGGGCGCGCGCGCGCGAGCACACGCACGGACACATAAAGGATTTCAACTTTGCAAATACATTTTCTAAACACACACGTGCACACACACAGCACACACATACACACACAGCAAACACACAAACACATACACACACATACACACACAGCATACACAGACGCAAGCACGCACGCACAAACATATGCACGCACGCACACTCACACACACACACACACAAACACACACACACACACACACACACACACACACACACACACACACACATAAACCACACAGACGCACATATACACACACGAACGCACCACACACACACACACACACACACACACACACACACACACACACACAAATGTGAAACAGAGAGAGAGAGAGAGAGAGAGAGAGAGAGAGTTGCCACTGAGCTTGACGTGTTCATGAATAATGATTAAAGCTCAGTTTGCATGATATGGATTCTTGTGGTTCTACTACATTTGTCGTAAAAGGGCATTAAAACAACAAGGAAGTAGAAAGAAACTCGTGGAGAGCGTGGCAGCAGAGAGTCCTCAGAAGAGAAGCCCCCTTCAAGCAAGTGTTTCGGCCCTTATCTCCTGACACTCTAGGGGGGTTGGGCCACACCCGGTTCATGACTCCGGATGTCCCTCTGCTGCCCCTTTTTTTCCCCCATCTTGGGACAAGCCATGGCTGGGATTCGAACCCATGACCCTCTGGACATGCTCATTTTCTACTAATGACTCGCGCTTTAACCACTGAGCCACAGGGACACCTGATATTTGTAGGGAAATTAAGCCTTATGAAGTTCACTTTTGTTCCGCCTTGACCAGATCCAGCTTGAACACCTCTTGCCGCTTCTGCCATTGCTTTCAGGGCTCGGTTTTTTTCCTTCCCTACAACTGAGAGCTGTTTCATGAGGCTGTATGCAGACGTTCCTACAAATCCCCTAGCTCCAATTCTGCAGTGAGGACTTTGACCTGATAGCCTTCTCTCTCAGGCTGTTTGCCAGATCAGCATACTTTTCAGTCTTGTAGATTTGAGCTGCCTCCATTCTGTTCTCATATGGCACCGTGAGCTCGATCATGATCAGCTGCTTGGTTGACTTAGAGTGGACTACTATGTCTGGTCTCATGCCACTCTTGCTGATGATCTCTGGGTGACTCTTCCATTCTGGGAGTCTGCAGTGCACTCCCAGTCATCTGCCCCATCAGCAGACTCTGCCTGCATGTTTCGAGTGGCACTGTTGTTCTTGGCCATGATTTGCTGCCTCCTGCCGTGAAGATGTTGCGGGTGCTTTTGGAGTCCTGATGCTCCCTTTTGTGGTGTTGGTACTAGCCCAGACTACTTGTACAATCTCTTTGAGCACTTGGTTGTGCCTCCATGTGTACCTTCCTTGAGCCAGGGCTACTTTACATGAGCTTAGAACATGCTCCACTGTTTGCTTTTCATGGCAGAGGGGGCATGCAGGATCGTCTGTTTTCCCCCACTTCACCAGGTTTGCATTGAGGGCAGAAGGTCATATGCAGATCTGAGAATGAAGCTGATCCTGAGAGGGGCCATGTGCCAAATCTCATTCCAAGTTAGACTTCTTTGGAGTGCATTCTCCACGTTGTCCATTGCCCTTGCTGGCTCTGCTGGACTGCTTTTTGGAGTCTTTTTTGGTCTTCTTCTTTTCTCATCTCCTGAATCATCATGTCTCTTTTGGCTTTTCCTTTGGCCTTTGACCACCATTCAGTTTTGGTCACCCCCAGTCCTTGTCTGTTGGTCTGTGTGTGTCCTGTTATTTCTCTGATCTTGAGACTTTCTTTTGCAGAATCCATCGCCTCTTGAACTTTCCATTTTCTGCCTGTCATTCAGCTGGGGCTTGATTGCTTCTACCACCTAGTCTCCTGAGTCCTCCAGCATGCTTTGAAGTCTGATCTTCCCTGCTTTGTATTCCTCCAGGATGGATTTCAGTGGTAGTTTGAGCTTTGCTTGGCGACAGTACAGCGCGATGTCAGTCAGACAGGGTGGGACACCAAGCCATTCCTTGTGAACTTGTTGATTTTGGCTTCCATTGCCTCCACTGTGCTGGTGCAGATGTCGTATATCATCAGAGGCCATAGGAGCTTTGGTATCAGCATGAACTGCAGACACCAGACCTTGTATTGCCAGGGAGCCCACACTGGTCAATGGTCTCCAAGCCTTCTTCCGCCATCTGCTTGGTTTCTTTTGCTCTTTGTGTGTCTTTCAGCGTATCATCATACCATCTTCCAAGGCTCTTGACTGGTTCTTCTGTGACTGTTGGAATGGCCTGGTTGGCAACACTGAAGACCACAGATTCGGCCACTTTTCCTTTCCTCAGTGAGAGACTCCGTGATTTCTTTGGCTTGAACTTCATTCTGGATGAGGCAACTATGTCGTCCAGCCTCTCCAGCACATGACGTGTCTCGTCTTCTCTGGATGAAATCACTGTAGTGTCATCCATGAAGGCCTTGAGAGGAGGCATCTTGTATCCATCGCCAAGGTCTGTTTGTCTCGCGTTGTTTGTTGCTGCTTTCAAGATGAGTTCCATTGCCAGCACGAACAGTATCGGGGAAATTGCACAGCCCATTGCAATGCCCACTTCCAAGTTGATCAATCAGTTGTGTACTCCTTGGTAGAGAACCGCATTGAGAAGCCATTGAAGTACTTCTTGAGCATGTCGCGGATGTTCTTTGGCACATGGTACATCTCAAGAGCCAACTGTATCATCTC
Source organism: Conus ventricosus (assembly GCA_018398815.1). Classification (NCBI taxonomy): domain Eukaryota; kingdom Metazoa; phylum Mollusca; class Gastropoda; order Neogastropoda; family Conidae; genus Conus; species Conus ventricosus. Next base: position 55,020,955 of record CM031625.1, read on the forward strand.
ATGGGGCACAGATCCATATGCGTTTGCCAGATCAAGCCACACTACGTCCAGGTCTCTCTTTTCTGTTTTTGCTTTTTGGATTGCGTCCCAGATCATTGTGGCGTGTCTACACAGCCAGCCACGCCTGGGATGCCACCTTTCTGGACTGACACATCCAAGTACTTGTTTCCATCAGGTACTTGGTCAGCCTTGCTGCCATGACAGAGAAGAAGATTTTCCCTTCGACGTTCAGTAGTGATATGGCCTGAACTGGCTGATGTTCACTTGAGTTTTGCTCTTTGGGGATGTACACACCATCTGCCGTCATCCACTGGCCGCTGATCTTCTGGTTTCTCCAAGCGATCGCAGCAGCCTGTGGAGCCACTCCAGCACCTTGGGACATTTCTTGTAAAGCTGGTAAGGTATTCCGTTTGGCCCTGGTGATGATTTGGCTCTGGCTTTGTCGACCACCTTCTTGATTTCCGCCAACGTTGGAGGCTTGCCATTGAACTGTTCCTCTGGTTGGTTGGCCACACCAGACCTTGATGTCGAGTGGTGCTTTGCTCTGTGAGTCAGAGTATGTTTTCCTCAGATGCTGCTCAAGAACTCCTTTGTCCACACTTAGGGTCCCAGATTTTGGCTGCTCAAACAGTGTTCTGGCAAAACTGGAAGGGGTCTCTGAAGAAGCGCTCTTGTGTCTTCTTCTTTTTGCTCTTCCTCTTCCTCGCAGATTCCGCTTTGCTGAGGGCGCTGTGTTTTTCTTTCAGGTCTTCCCACAGTTTTTCCAAGCCTTGTTTTTCAGCTGGCAGTGCGGTCTTCATATGCTCTTGAGGTTGTTCTTTTGGACTCTGATCTTGTCCATCTTTTCTTGGCGTCTGGATTTCTTTGGAGGTGTTTTCTCTTTGGGTAGTTTTACTCCATAGGCGTCTCTACATGTGGCATACACAATGTCCCCATATGTGGCTAGTTTGTGTTCCAGGGTGCTTTTCCCTATCAGTGCATCGAGTCTTTGGACGATTTTTGCATCCAGTTTCTCCCAATCTTCAGTTTCGTTTGCTCGTGGCAGGTTGAGTTTCAGGCGCCTGGCATCGAGGGCCTGTGCAAATTCCTCATCCGAACCAACAGCGTGGATGTCCTTGGCACTGTGGTTTAAATCCTGGCCTTGGTCTTCCGACGTCTTATCTGCTGATGCAGTGCGCTGCTGCTCATTCAGATGAGTCTTCACACATCCCATCTTTGTCCTGTGGATCTTCATGCCACGGGTGGTAGCGAAACGCTTTCCACAGACACTGGATATTCCATTTGGTCCATGTTCATAGTCCGTTTTGGATTTGCAGTCGTGATTGGTTGAGCACCGATGGATTCATCATTCTCTCCCCCTTTCGGTGAATCTGGGAGCATCTTTTCCTTTTATTCTTAGTAGCCACATGTTTAAGGCAAAGTGGGGAGCCAGCCCACAGAGCCCTTGGTTCTGGTCTTTCCAGTGTCCTCCGGTCTTTCCCGGACGTCCTCCGGCCTATTCCCGGAAGTCAATGGTTTACCCATGCATCAGTAGAAAGAAACTCGTGGAGAGCGTGGCAGCAGAGAGTCCTCAGAAGAGAAGCCCCCTTCAAGCAAGTGTTTCGGCCCTTATCTCCTGACACTCTAGGGGGGTTGGGCCACACCCGGTTCATGACTCCGGATGTCCCTCTGCTGCCCCTTTTTTTCCCCCATCTTGGGACAAGCCATGGCTGGGATTCGAACCCATGACCCTCTGGACATGCTCATTTTCTACTTAATGACTCGCGCTTTAACCACTGAGCCACAGGGACACCTGATATTTGTAGGGAAATTAAGCCTTATGAAGTTCACTTTTGTTCCGCCTTGACCAGATCCAGCTTGAACCCTCTCTGCCGCTTCTGCCATTGCTTTCAGGGCTCTGGTTTTTTCCTTCCCTACAACTGAGAGCTGTTTCATGAGGCTGTATGCAGACGTTCCTACAAATCCCCTAGCTCCAATTTCTGCAGTGAGGACTTGACCTGATAGCCTTCTCTCCTCAGGCTGTTTGCCAGATCAGATATTTTTACAGAAACAAGAGAAATAGAAACTGAAAGTAGGTCATTCATGCTAGGTTACAGCCCCTACTGAAGGGGGCTACATCTACAATGACACATTAACAACGCAGAAATGTAAGATACACCAACATAATGATAACCGATTCCAACATCTTTGATTTTAGAGTACAAAAACAAATGATTTAATACTAAAAGTTACATCCCTTAACTGCAATAGCACATATTTGAAATATGTTGTATGAATACGTGGGTACATTCTCCATGTGTTGTTGTTACCATTTACCATAAGTGAGGCGACATTGAAAACACACGGATGAGTACATTCTCCAATGTATTGTTGTTACCATCGACCATAAGTGAGGCGACATTGAAAACACACGGATTGAGTACATTTCTCCAATGAATTGTTGTTACCATCGGCCATAATGTGAGGCGACATTGAAAACACACGGATTGAGTACATTCTCCAATGTATTGTTGTTACCATTGACCATAAGTGAGGCGACATTGAAAACACACGGATTGAGTACATTCTCCAATGTACATTGACATATTAAAAACACACGGATTCGCGGAACGTGATCTTGCTGAAAGCTAAACAAACAAGGACAGCAAACATAATGTGTACTTCATTTTCTCTTGCATCTTTTCGCAAAGGGACATGTCACAGAACTAGTTGATACCTCGCAGGTATTGGTCCTGGTGTATTGCAATGTCTCTTACTTCGAATCAAAATTTGTTAGATGACATTCAATATCATTGTCAGGGTTGATTGGAAAATACCTTTCAAAGTTTCTGGATGAATTGAATGTTCTATACGTAGAGAATCTGTCTTTGACATATTCATTCTGGCGTCGTCGTCGACGTCGGCGTCGTCGTCATCATCATCATCATCAATCAATCATCATCATCATCATCATCATCATCATCATCATCATCATCTCATCATCATCATCATCATCTCCAATGAATTGTTATTGATATTCTTCTTCTTCTTCTTCTTCTTCTTCTTCTTCTTCTTCTTCTTCTTCTTCTTCTTAATTCTTCTAATAATAATAATAATAATAATAATAATAATAATAATATAATAATATCATACATAATAATAATATATATATTTTGGGTTTTATCTATATATCATATTC